>JAHLSL010000014.1:13264996-13371864 GCA_025920805.1 Petroica traversi
TTTTTTTTACTACAATGCAACATAGAAGGCAAGATTTTGTTTTCCCAAGTGCTAGATTGCCACAGGTACTGTCCCAGTCATTGCTGTCTGCAAGATTTCACTCATCCTGAGAATGAGGTGAACTATGAAGAGCTGAAGGACTCCTGAGTGCAGCTCTGAGCCATAAGCTCACTGTCTGTGAATGTCTGCATCTTCGTGGGCATCACATTTCTTGAGCTCTGCTTTGAGGAAGACTAAGGAGGACTCACCTCACAGCAGGTAGTTCAGGAATGCCCAAAAGTCAGATCCATCTTTCCTTGCATGTATGCATGTAAACATGCATGTGCTAGATTGATTTCCATGGGTGAATCCTGCAGTCCTCAAGCATCCTCGAAATTTGCCTCTCTGCAGTAATTTCTACAGGCTGGAGCAGGGACATGCTTCATGAGCTAAAACACAGCTGCTGCCTGGTCAGGTGTTCTCCGCCAGACAGGGCTGTCTTTGCCCTCTCCCTTACAACTAATTCAAAGAGATGTCATAGCACACTGAGTCATTCTTAATTTTACCTTCCCCTCTCTTTGAACACAGTTTGGATGCTCGGGTGGAAACAATGCAAAAGAGCTTCTTTACCTAGAGAAACCAAATCTTGGGAGCTCTGTAAGATCGAATCCCTGAAGGCTCCAAGAAAGCCCTGTGTTACTTAAGGGAGCAAAAATAGTAAAACAGCTGCTACTCCAAGAATTCATATAGAAAGTGGAAATTGACACAGAAATGCCACCCCACTATCACAAACTGAAACATAGCAAAGCAATGAGATTTCCTCCATTGCCTTTCTTACAGAAGTTCTTTACTCTTTGAGAAAGTTGTTCGTACTCCAGATAAAACCAATAGTAAAAAGGGAAATGAAAAAGGAAGGTATGCCAGAAAAATCCTTTGGCACATGTGTGTGTCCCTTGTATGGGGGCTGAATTACACCCTGTTCAATGCCTAAAGGTGCAGCTCTGGAATATTTCCTTGTAGTTTCTGCAGATAATAAGAATTTAGAGGTTGATACAAATAGCAAAATGTAGCTCAAGGCATGTCGACTGAGATCGCTGCAGGTATTTGTTAATACATGTTAATATTTTTCTCTCAGTTAATCTTAATTTGCCACGTAACTTGCATGGAGCTATTCTCGTTGCTTTACTTAATATTTATGAGGATGAAGTTTCTGATGCAGCACTCTTGAAGTCTGCGGAAGTTTTTTCACTTCACCATGATCAAAATGCTCATGGAGGTTTCCCCAGTCTTAATTCTCTGTTTGTGACTGACCCAATGAGAAGATGGGACAGAACCATGAAATTGGTTGCTTTCTAAATTTTTGTTGTTTGTTTTTTTAAATTTTGTTGCTTTTTGGGTCTGTTTTTTGGTTTGGGTTTTTTTTTTGTTTGTTTGTTTTTAAAATTTATTTTCAAACCTTGCTGTTGGCTTAAATGAAGTCACTGTACAAGTATTTCTATCACAAATTGTCATGAATACTTAACTATAATGCCTTTTAGGAGGGGTACTTATATATAAGACCTACTCCTTTAGAAGGAGTACTTATATATAAGACCTTATAAAGGCTTTTTATTTTATTGTCTTTTTTTTTTGGCAAATGCTTATACCAATGAAATTAAAATACACTGTAGGGCTTGGAAAGTGAGTGTAAAAGAGGTGTGAGTGAGGCAGAAGCAAATCCAGTTAAATGTCTGATAACATTCATGACAGTATTCTCCCACCTTTAGTAAGAAGGCAGTATCCAAAATATTCATATAATTACAACCCATGCCTTCAGCAGACATTCAAGATGACATTATTCCCATATTAATCTTTGAACAGTGCATTGAGGTGATACTTTGTCACTTCCATATGGTCAATGACGTGAGTTCCCCTTAGAATTGCCAATATCTCACTGAGTCACTTGCTTTACCATATTTCTTTGAAACTGTTTTCTCCTGAAATTACTATATCTGCTGTGTTTGTCACATCCATTAATATAAAATACAATGAATTAATATTAGCAATATTTTTAAAAATTGCTAAAAAATCCTGACATGAGAAACTACTTTGATTCATGACATGGGGTTCATATTTGCTCTTCTTATTCTGCAAATTACTTTAGATAAAGATGACAGAAATGTGGGTGTTTTCCACAGTTACTCAGAGTTTACAAACCTGCTGAAGTTGAGGAGTTTGCTTGTGCATAGCAAGAAACTGTCTAGAAGAGGTAGAAGCAATAGTGCTGCTCTTGTTTCCCGTGTATTAACGCCCAGCCTCTCCCAGCTACTATTTATGGAAAATCATAAACTCAGATGTGAGCAAGACTTAGTCCTCCAGCTTTCTTTTAAACAGGGACATCCATAGTCATTACTTCTCTTTGCATTGTGTTATCTGTGCGTGCATCAAACTCCTTATCAGCACTTAAAAATGCTGATCTCTGGGACTCAGTGATATTGCTAATAAATACCCATTGAAATGGAAAGTGGCTAAAAAACTGTTTGAACTTCTTTCCTGTTGTCGGACTATAGAGGTATAGTCCCAGCAAATGCTGGGTTTTATAAGAGCACAAAAGCTTTCTTCTGCCCACGTACCTGCAGTCACCACTTCTAAGTATATTGAGCTTCAGAGCACACAAAAGAGAGGCAGAAAATCCAAACCAATCTCTTCCCTTTCACTCCTTAAATCCTGAAATGCTCCATCACCTCTTCAAAATAGTGAGCTGCCCTTCCCCAAAACGGAGAAAAGAAACAAAATCAAATGCAAAACAATGAAGGAGGGATAATCTGATCTTTAAATAAGGAGACATGTTGCTTGGGGCTTAAGCAGGGTAAGGTTTCACAGTGATGTCACCTTCTTCTGAGAACGTGACCCCTGTGAGAGGTGAAGGGTGAAATATAAATACCGCTAATCCATTGTGTTTGTATATCTCTTAAATATGTGCCAAGTTGGCATGGCTGACTCCACCAACTGTCTGGCAAACTAGGAAGTCTTCACTACAGGCTTTGAATGAGCAGTATTCATGGAAATCAAAAGGCTGCTCTTTTTTTTTTTCCGACTCAAGTACACCTCACTGATGCATTTTCTTTAAAAATAGACCTATTTTTCTGTCTCATTTCTGAAAAAACTGCCTGATTTTTTTCAGACAAAAGCAGAAGAGCCATTGCTTTTCATGCAGACAGCAATATCCTCCACATATAATGGTTTCCACAGTCCTAAGTTAAAAGTTACATGAGTGAGGTTCACTGTTTGGTTGTTTTGTTTTTTTTTTAATCTGCTCCAATCCAAACAGGAATGCATGCAGGAAAGTCATGTTGGCCATGTGATAGAGGTTGTTGGAGTGGGTGACTGGCAGTGTGTCTCTCCTTGCCTGGTCATCTATGTGTTGGTAAAGGTGGAAGGGAGCTACACTAGAAGAGATTTCTATTTTTAGGAGATGCTCATGAACTATATTGGGAACAGAAAAGTTTAAGGTCTTTAAGGATGTCAGTGATGAACATTTGTTTTTTGATGTGATACCCTTGTCACAGTGTAGTGGAAGCAGAAATTAAAACTGATTGAGAAACCACTCTCCAAGCTCATTTTATTGGCTTTGTGATTCCTGTCTACTTTTAAGATCAGCAGCATAGGAAGTGCAAATATAGACTGCATTTTATTAATAATTTTATTTGAAAGCACAAATGTTTATAGGCATGACAGCTGGTAAGAGGACCAGAAGTTTCTGCCCTGTCTCAGAGAACAGGAGAAAAATCTGTACCCCACCACTTGGGCCATGGAATTTGTTTAATCGAACATTTCTCTGCAGGGAACTTTCCTGAGAGGGACACAGAGAGAAGGGGGATAAGGAAAAAAGGAAAAACACTTCTTTTTAAGAGGAAAGACAACCTTTGGCACAAATATTGTATCCCAGGAGGAACAACTTTTCCAGGAAGATCCTGCAAAATGCTTTTCTGCGAACTTGAGAAATGTTTTTTTGCCCTGCTCCCACCTAGCCAGGTCTGCGGGCATTTTTGTTTCTCTTTGACTCACTCTCTCCTTTCTACTGCACAAAAATTGTTTGCTTTCACTGGTAAGGGCTTTCACAACCTGTAGTCATCCTACCTTTCATCTTTATTTTAAGTAGCTCCCCACTGGTTTTGACTAGGCAAAATATTTGTCTTTTCCCAGCTCAATTTGTACACAGGTAATCCTGGACTTTTTGCAGTGCCTCAAAGGGTTGCACGTGATGATCTCAAGATTATCAATCCACACTGATCCCTTTCATTTCTCCAAGTCTGCCTTCTCCTTGGAGCAAAGGCATTGCTAGTTTCTGTGTTAGTCTGCACAGTGGTGGTCATAACAAAGTCCAAACCCAAGGCTGAGGCTCTTGGTCAGGCTGGAGGTTGTCTGTGCAAGGGTAGCCCTCCACACAGGCCAGGAAAGCTGCCAGCAAGCAACCAAAGGACTCGTGGAACATTAAAGCTTCAGCCTAACTTTTATTTCGCTGTTAATTAAGCCACTGGCTGTGTCTAGACTGGAGGACCTGGGCGTGCTGCCAAGTGCCCGTGCGTGGCGAGTACCCACCCTGCCGCATCCTGGCTCCAGCCCAGGCCTGCTGCCCGTGGTTGCTGCCACCACCACTGAATTTGGGTGTCCGTGACCACCTCTGGGAATCTCACAACTCACAGCCAAAGGTTAGCGAGGACACGGCCTCTGTCATCCAAATAGAAGATGACTTTATTTTCCAAATAAAGCCCCCTCAAATGCTAGGCTGAAAACGTTGAAAAGCAGTCTTCTAGACATGCTACTGAAACACTAATAAAATAATGCAGCCAAGTCCCACTGGCTTTGAGAAATTAGGCAGGCAGCTGAATTCAGTCCATGGTAAAATTAAGTGATATTTAGTGATTCTGGACTGACACCAATTATTTGCACTAGCAGAAAGAAAAGGCAAAAGTTGTTTCCCTGTATGCTGAACCAAAGATATGGATCAAGCAATCAAATACATGGGCTTCTCATAAGGCAAAACAAAGAGGTTGGTTGACTACTTAAAAGTTAACAGTTTTTATTTGTTCAAGCTTCAGATCTAACTGGGTACAAAAATAATATTTTCAGTCTTGTTTTAGGTCAATATATATTTAAGGATATCTCCTGGAGTGGTATCAACATTTGAAGTACAATCTAGATAACTTCATGACATAGTTCACTGACTAATACAAGAAAACTCAAAAGAAGAGAAAGGAAATCTTGCCTGAGAAGCAACAGGAAATACAGAACTGGCAGCAGGATTCAATGGCAGTTTAAGGGCCATGACAGAGCAAGTGGCAAAAAGCAAGAAACTTGTGCTGCTTGAGTAAATCAGCTCATATTCCAGCGCTTTTTCTAGGATGGTGTATAGGTCTCAGTTTAGAAGTGGATGACAAAACCAGTGCATGTTCATAAGGCCAGAGTAACTTTTCCCTCTGAAACTTATGTGCCAGCTAGAGGTGGCATTTACTCAGGCACCAATGATAAACAGGAAGAATCTGTTTAAGAGATTTATCTGATCACAAAACATACATCTAAATGAACATTTCTCTAAAAAGTGTCTATTTTTCTCCCTTGACTGAGATGAAATTCCAGAGCAGTCATCTCATATGCAGCCATCTACAGGTCAGGAAAGACAAAGCTGGTGCGGATATTTGCTGACAAGCAGAAGGAAACTGCCCAGAATCTTCTTCTCACATTCAGCTTTATGCACTGTGCACAAGCCATGTTCTACACTGAGCTCTCTGCTTCCAAACAGGAACACTGCACCTGATGCTTTAGTCTTAGCAGCAGGTCCAGACCCTGGGTTTGTTTTGAGGAACAGAGCCTGCCAAGTGGTTGGAAAACCACTGAGAGATCATAGACAAAAGGATGTCCAGTCATTCTTTTGTGGTTAGTGGTGTGATAACATCAGCCTGGGGCTTTGCAGGGCAGCCTCCAGAGGGGAGACCAAATCAGCCGCACCATCTCTAGACACTCCAAGCCCAACCCATCTGCCTCTGTTTTTGTGTAGGCAAGAAAATGTCTGTCTCTAAGAATTGCCACCTAATTTCCAGAACTGAAGAGTAACTTCTTCAGAAATTGACCCATTCTAGAGATGAAAGGAGAAAGAAAATTCTCTTGCTGTTCATACAGCTGTTCTACCTAAGCCATGTATAATGCAGTATTTACTGGTAAGACAGACTTTTTTATATCCTGGAGTAAAATCTTGCTATCAATCTAGGAAAAACAATCTGGAACTGAGACACCTGCCATAATATTATTTTCATTTGATACTGTATTTCATTTGAGCTTGACTTTAAAAGGACATGTGTGCCTGGGTGTGTTAGAAAAAACATAGATTTAAGTGTGGAAAGTGGAGTCAGCAGTCATGAAAACTTTTACCATGTGACAAATGTATAATCTCTCTGTAACACCACACCATAATATATAATATATAGCTGTGAACTGAGCAGAAAGGAGAAAATCAGTCATTTAAAAGTAATCCCTTGTGTCTTACCTTTATTACAGAAGGGCTTTGCATAAAGTCCGTCTTGCCAGCTTTTAGTGTGCCACTCTGCAAATGAAAGGGAGGAGGATTGCCAGGCAGCGGGCTTGCTGGACACAGGTTATAATTTCTCTCCCTGTTAATGATGAGTCCTGTGAAAAAGAACATTATTCACCCAGTGTGGAGCATGAAACCTACTGCATGTATATGTTAGCACTGATATAGAGTCCTGATGATGATGATGGCAAATGAGGAGTTAGAAGAACTAACCTGGCTGCCTGAAGGTCTTACAGGTACCACTCACATTTGGATCAATACTTAACAGCAATTCACATATATTTACTGGAACAAGATCTGTAAAATTTTACAGACTATGGCTGCACAGATATAAGGGATAATTCTTCTATATCCTAGCAGTGGCAGCAAATATTTGTATTAATATTATGGTGGTCTCCAAAGGAACCACTAGGAGACCATTATGCATAGAACTATATAAGAAAGAAAAGATATAATCCCTTCCCTGTGGAGTTAACCATCTAGAGGACACAAATAAAAGGTAGAAGAATGGGGATAAAATGTACATGCAAATGAGTTTAGTAATGAATTGGGGCAGCTTTGTGCATTGTATGACTTTTTTATTATTCCTTTAAGGGAGAGAAAACATGCACAATGGTTGCTATCAAGTCACTGGGACATTATAGGGTATTAATTTAATAACTCTAGGTATTAATTTCTGTTTTAGAGAAGTAGGTTTATTAAAATTTTCTACTTTTTTTTTTTCTTAAATAGAGGACGAGGAAAAAGGTAAATCATAGTAATTTCTGTTTCTTTGGATGTGTAAACACTGGACCAGGATTTTATCAATTTTAATATGCTAAGAAATGAGACACAATTTGCAAGTCATGGGCATATACATTCAAGACACATAAGAGGTCCAATTGCTGATCACTGTCACATCTGGTTTTAGTGTGGGTCTCACAGGAACAGCACAGCAGCAGCAGCATCCTCCCTCTCCTCATGGGGATGTGTGGAAAGCAAACATCCCACAAGTTCACACCTGATGAGCAAATCCTGTTCCCTTTAAGAGAAATAAATGAAAAAATCAAGGCTAAATTATGCCTCTCCCCTTTCCAAACGCTGGTGGGAGAGAGGGAGGAGGAATGTCACCCTGGGGAGGCTGCAGGGCTGATTGACATTGCCCCTGGACTGCCACCTCTGTGCCAGGGGGAGCTGCCCCACTCCCAAAACTGTCCCTGCTGCCCGTGGGAGCAGCTTTAGGGGCAAGGGACCCTTAGCAGGAAAGAAGAGCATTCAGATTTGGTATTTAGCTCCTGAGTTTCTCTCCCTGAATTGTTGATTGTTTACCAGTTAGAGTGGAGTTCTTAGGGTGGATATTAGCAGAGAAGGAACTAATTAGGCAACTTCTGTAATCCTGTCAACACTGTTCTGGCTTGCTGGTACAGGCTGAGGCATTTTCACATTTTATTCTTCTTTATTCTAAGCATTTCCCAGGTAACAAGGAAGGTGAAGAAAACTATCACCTTTTAAAACTGCCTCCTTTTTACTTACCTTGACAGAGAGATGAAACTGCTTTTTCTCATGTTTTCCTGGCTTAATCCTTTCCCTCTTTTATCCTTCATTTCATGGCGACCTGTAATCCTGAAACTGATCTAAAGAGGTTGTGTTCTGCATGTATCTGTCTCTTATAAAATGTTTTCTTCATCACTCTTCAGGAAAAAAAGTTGTCCTAGGACACTGGGAGCAAAGCAGGGCTTCAAGCTACACAGTAACAGTTTCATTGTTTAACTTAAATAATGAAGGCTTTGGGGTTCTGGTTTTTATTTTTAAATGTTGGAAGTGAAATATGGTAGTGATGTTTGAGTTATGAACAATGTCACTTATTCTTTTACTGCTTCAGAGTCAATATTACAGCAGCGTTCTGGGCCACAGTGCTCTTAGCCCTGGGCAATATTGGTGAGCTACATTTGGGCCATAAAAAGGTAGAAAAGAAGGAACACTAATGCTGGATTGTGTGCTACTTTCTGGAAAACTTGGTTCTTGTTTATTGTCCTTTTTCAACATGACAGGAGCAAGAGTTGATTAAAGAAACAAAGAACATGCACAAGCATAATATAAAGTTGGCAACTCAGATTTGCATAACTTAAATTCTTAGTTTAAGAGACATAAATAAGGAAAGAAATTCCCTCCAGGAATTCAAACAAAACTTCTTTGGATTTTGTTTTTTCCACATTATAAACAAAATCCTTATTGCCCAAAAGCAGGAAAAACTTAAAAGACTATAGCTGCAGGAAAGGGAAGAAAGAGATTTAAGTTTCTGAGATATATTAGAAATTCATTCTAAGATCAGAAGGACAGACATTATTATCTGTTCTGACCCTAAATGGCTTTGTCTGGTTGTTTGATTCTTTTGTGATGATGCAGAGAGCTGCTCCCTTGGAGGAGGCTGTTTAGCAACTACCAGTGGCTCTTCCTAAATTACTGACAAGGACTGTCTCCCTCTGATTGAGTCAGGTCAGAAATGGATCTCCTCATCGTTCCCTCTCTGGATGTTCTTTTTATTTCTCTGCTTTTACTGATGTTTCTGCTTATGGCATGAATCCCATCTCTCTCCCCTGCAAAAGATTTTCATTACATATGGATTTAGTACTGTATATTTAAAGTTCCTTTTTTCCTCTCTTTCTTGTTTAGTCTGTGAACACAAACAATAACACCTCACAGCTGAAGGTATTACACTGAACCAAAGAGCTTTCTGTTTTCTAACTCAGAAATAAAATACTACAGGTGTGTCTGCAACTGTCAAGTGAAAAAAAATCCCCAAAACAATACAAGAAGACAACATGGAAATGGTAAAAACAGTAGCTGCATTAGAAGGGTTTGATTATTCATATGATAATGGGCAGCTCTAATGTGAACTTTTTACATAGTTGAGCAAGTGAGATAAATTTAATCCGGGTGGGTTATTCTTCTCCTAATGTAAAAGACCATTGATTCCTTCTATTGGCTCAGTGAGGGAGCTCTTCAGCACAGTTGCACACTGAGGAAGCTGGTTGAAAGCCACTGAAATCAGCAGGAGCTTTTTAATTGACTCTGAATCAGGTCCCAACACTGTACATAACTGCTGTCCTTTCACAAAACTTTCTGTTTCTTGAATACAATTGGATTACCTAAATAAAACTTGGGTTTCCCTGTTAAATATTCACTGTGAATCAATTCTTTATGGAGAAAATATTTTGCCTGCACTACATGTGCTGTGTGTTTAAAGTCTGAAAGTGTTGCCAGTTATAATTGCTTCATCATCTTTTGTTCAGGTGACTAATTATAATAAAATATATTTTATGCATAAACCAGTATGAGACTCGTTTTTATACATTTCATTTAATTACTTTTTACTGTGACAAATCACATTGTTAGAAATGTACTAACAGATGGGGTGGATTTTAAAGTCAGTATAAATTATGACTCCTTAATTTTTGCAAGTGTTGAAGAATTTAATTGTCTCCATTCAGATTTTTGGCTTAACTCCTGTGGTTTGACTTGTTAGGATTCCAGACATGCAACACAAGGAGCGGAGAATTTCTGGACTGTGCAGAGTCTTTTGGGGAAAAAAAAAAAAGAAAAAAAGAAAAGAAAAGTTCTCAGAAGGAAAGGAAGTTAGGACAAAAGGAAGGTCTGAACAGAAGTGCTCAAAATGGCCCGACCTAGAGCAAGGGTTAGGACGTCGAAGGCTCTCATTGAGCAGCCCTGCTTGTCAGGGCCAGCAGAAGCAGCTCTCACTTGGGTTGCCCACATACCAGCTGCAATGAAATAAAGGCTCTCAGGGTGATCCCAGCCCAGGAGTGGAGGGAAATTCTTACCCGAGTATGAGATCAGAGCAAGGGTAGCTGCAGCTAGCTGTAAAATTTGGTTAGCAGTGAAACACTGTTTCAGGAAGCCCCTTCCCTTCCCTCTCCTTTTTTTTTTTTTGGGATGCAGCAATTCTTTCAGCTTCAGTACTTTTAAATTCAGATGTTCCTGTTGAGACTTCTCTGGTATTAGCTGCCTCTCCCCTTCAGTCTGCTCCACAGCTGTGTTACTCCTGACACTTCCCTCTCCCCCCCCTTACTCTTACAGAGCAGATTTTCCTGCTGCAAGCCTGGGCACCACAAGCAAAGCCATATTTCTCACCCACTGCTCCAAACCTGTCAGTGCTCTTGTTAAACCCTCCCACACTCACCCTTTGATATATCATTCACCTGCAGCTCTTTGTGGTGTTCATCGTGGTCTTCAGCCTAAACTGCCTGAGTAGTTCTCTTCATCAGGCCACATCAGGACTTGCTGAGAAAAGTCTCCTTGATCAGGTGGTGATTATAAACTGTGTCAGTGAGAGGCAGAGAACAGCTAGGTTTCCCAGAGGACCAAACTGAGCATGATGGACCCAACTGCCTCCATGTGTCCCATCAGTCCCTCAAGGGATGACCTGCAACATTCTCTTTCCTGATACATCTGTGCTTGGCACACTCATTCTCCTTTTGAATCCAAAACTCCCTGGTAGCCCTCTCCAGATGCCTGCTCAGGCTCTCACCTGAAGAAAGGCTTGTGCTCATATTCTCCAGTGGGGGGAGGACTTAGACCTGTGCCCACAATGAGGTAGAGATACTATTTACATTGGCACTTGCTGTTTTCAGTGCCACTAATGTCTGTCCATGAGGCTTCATTCATACATGGAGTACACACAATACAGGTGTGCGGAATAAATTCCACTAAGTGTGCCATTCTACTTCTGAAGATAAAAACCACATTAAATTAATGAGGAATGTCATCAAGTCCTAGCAAGTGATTAAGCTCCGAGATCTGTGTCTATAAGGCTGTGGTGTTGACTAGCAGGGTGTTGTTTTTATATGCCTGCCAGTTTTGAACTGGTACTGCAGAATTTGGAAACCCCGGATTTGGAGTCTGGCTTTGAAAGTTCAGCTGATTCAGAGATTAGGAAGCACTAGTACAGCATCTGTACCCATTATCTCATGATTTAAATGTTCTCTGTTTTACATTAGCTAATGATTTAAGTGCCATTAGATATCTTTGTATGACATCCAATATGAAATAATCAACTAGCTTAGCATAACATTGGTCCCATCAATCAAATTCCCTGTTCCTCCCACAGCATTGTTAATGAAATGTTGCTAAGAAAACCAACAGACCCGACTATGGCAGTAGAATTAAGGGGTGAAAGGTGGCATTACATTACTCCTTTTTTTTTTTTTAATGCCTTGGAGTCCCATTTAATTTCAACAAAGAGTCCAGAAGAGACATTTGCTCAGAAAATGTTTTATAACTTCTAAGATATCTGTCCTAACTACTATTTGTGTTTAAGCTGATTATATAATATAGCAACATTAAATGGAGAAAAAAAAGGGTCATCTTTTAAAACATAACTGATGCTGGAGCTTGGCATGGTTTCTTCGGGAGAGAGTCCTGGTAGTCTTTGTATCCTTGTGTTCCTCATGGTAAGATGGATGATCAGCTCAAAACCAGTAATTTTAGTGGAGACAAATGAGAATTTGTTGTTCCTTGTGGGTTTGCCTGACTGATTTGTAGGTGAGGTGAAAATGTGTGGGTATAAAGACAAGACATTGTCACATGCAGGACCACAGAGCTGCTCCCAGGGCTTTCAGTAGAGTCCTCATTAAAAGGCAACATTCCAGTAAATTAAAAACAAACCCAGAATTGTTGCGCACTGTCGTAAGGGGGCTGAGCAAGGAGGAAGTGAGAGGCATGGCAGGGACCAGGACCATTTTGTTACCTTCTTCTCCATCAGCTTAAGCCTCCAGATGGTCACAGGGACCTTCTGCCTGTGTGGAACTCACCAGGCAATAAGGAGAGGCCTTTGGAGGGGGAAGGAAGGAGGAGCTGAGGTGGAGGAAAGCCCAGGGAACAATCAGTCAAGAAGGGGCTGGCGATTGTTGTGTGGAGTTATGTTTTGTGAAGTCAATAATAAAGACAAATCCCAGGAAAGTTGGAAAGCAAGCCTGTCTGCATCTCTTCTTCTGCTCAAAGCAGAGCAGGGACTCTGACTGCTTGGAGAGTTACCTTTCTTTGAAGCAATTTTGATGTGAAAATCTCATGCCTTTGTGCAAAGAATTAAAGCTTTTCTAATTCCCCTTTAATTTAGGAGTACTCTCAGCACTTCTGCAGGTAGCTGGCAAGCTCTTTGCCATTCTTTAATGAGCTTTTTTTTTTTTTTTTTCAGAGACACCAGGATTGAATTATTGTAATGTACACGGAAGAGAGATATTCATTAATTCCATGGAAAAGATGATTTTTAGCCTATTCTTAAAATTATCACCTAAAGTACATAAACCCTCATCTGAGACTGGGTTCTTTTAGGGCTGTTTCAGATCATCGTGTAGTCTTTTTCAATCAGGCACAAACTCCATTCTGTGAAAAAAGCTAGCATCTCTGCACTACTGCCTTGTCCCAGTACTGTACTAGGGCACAGCCAGCTGTAATGGAAAGGCTTGAGACTGTTGGTTTTCTCCTCTTTGAAGATTTATATGGTATTAAATAGGAAAAAAATGTGTCCTTCTGCTTCTGAAAAGAAGGACACTTTAATAGGTTCAGACTTTTTTTTTTGTGGAGGAGTAAAAATGTCTGACACTGAATTCTGAAAAGTGTTTAATTAACAGCTTGGTTTTGCCAGACTTTTCTAGTGAAGAACTAACTTAGCTTATGGACTATAACTCCAAAAAAAGAACTATTGATATGTTAATTGTATATTATTATGAATGGTTATTTATGGCATTGGATCCTTCTGCTAAACCAATTATGCTCTATTTGTGAGATTTGCATTATACTGCATCCATGGCATTTAATTAAACTTCTATTTCTCTTCTTTCTTTCTTTTTTGTTTTCCTTTTCCAGCCTTAAATATATGATAAACTACACTAAGTCACTTGGTGGTTAAAGCTAAATCAGCAATTCATTCTATCACCCCTCACTCACATCCTACTCTGTTTGTACTGCCCAGAAAATCTTAGCTGTGCCCCCTTAAATATTAACTAACCAATTCATCAGCTCAAGTTCAATGAATTTTTGTAATTGTATTTTATGTACTTCTAGAACTAGATACAGCAGTCACTCAAACTCTATTGGTGAAAACCATCTTCTCTAGTTTAATGTATATTTAAATATATTTATATAAACATAAAGGAGATGTTTAAAAACAGTGTAATGGCACAGCATGCTATAATCTGAGTGTTTCTTTTGGTCTCCTTCTGCCAGTTAATAAACAGCATGTAAAGTCAACTGCATAACCAATGCTCTAATTCAGAACATATCAAAAGGTTTGCGTGGGTGAGGTAAATTGGGCTGATAGTGAGTCAGGAGCTGACTGGATCCCTCATTTGTTCATTCACAGCATTTTTAATGTAGAACTAATTTTCAAGTAGTTGAATTTTTGCAAAGAAAATGAAATCCTTAAGGGGGCAATTCAGCTGAAATCCTCTGAAACACAGTTCAACACGATTGCCTTTTCACAGCTGTTTTGTGTGGAAAAGGATCTTAGTTTTTCAGTCCTTCAACACCTGCTTACTCCTCTTTTTCTGTAAGTGTATTACAGTGCATCTAATGAATAAGCTATTAGGAGTTAATGGAGAAAGGGGTTAAATCATGATATGAGTTTTACTTCTTTGTTACTCAAAGCTCACTTTGCCTCCTACTCACAGCGTCAGTGCCAAAAATTTTGGTTTGGGACTTTCAGTGGCTGAGTGTCCAAAAGTGGGAGTAAAGAGTACTATATCCATCCTCCCTGCAGCCCCTTGTGTGTACTGCTGCTCTGTTACTGGGGTGGGGTGCTGAGAAATCAGGAATTCAGGAGCTGATCCACATATATATACACAGACACGCACACATATATCTGGTTCCCCTGTCCCTGCCCAGGCAGTGGCAAACAGCACAGAGTCTGTTCTTTGGTTTCAGAACATAATAATATCTTCTTCCTGGCCACAATGCTATTCATCACAGCCTTTTGCCAAATAACAGGCCTAAGTAGCCTGGAGGTCTTTCTGTGGACAGTGCTCCAGATTCAGTCTCCCAAAGAATATTTTGAAACATACCAGTCCTAAAATTTTTTCAGTCTTACTCAGAAAAACTCTCACTAACTAAATTCAGCTCTTGGATCTTTGTTCTCTAAGAACCTGAGTCCTGTCTCAGCTGAAGTCTCGACAGAAAGGAGTTTTAGCATCTTGCTTGCATCTTAAGTGCATAATTTAAAAGGTTGTCTACACAAAGCAGGAGCAATTGGAAGCTTTTTCTGTGTATGATCATAGGGATGGGAGAACATAGTTGGAATAATTGTATCAGAAGGGAAGCTTTTTAATTATGTTCCTTCCACCCTAACACATAAGCAAATAAAGTAGGACCACTGCAGAAGCACTGATTTTGCCTGGCTGTCGGGGCAAGTACAGAAGTGTTTATCATCATGACATTACCAAGGCAGCCATTGCTAGAACATAGCTTGAAATAGCTGAAGAAGAAAAATGTAGCTCTTACTTCAATTGGGACAATTTGCAAATACCCAAATCTTCTATTGTTTGAAGGGTTTATTTTGTGACACAGAACCTATAGTTACTGCACCCCAAAAGTTCTTTTTTATGATTTGCTGAAGCACAGACAAATCATGAAAAGACAATTGTGCACTTTCTTGTGTTGCTTTATGGGCTTTAAGTGCCTACAAAAAAGGATTCCTTATGCTTTAATTTCTCTTTATTTTTTTGACTGTAAAGACCCATGGGGTAAATGCCAGTCCCACAATCCTGCAGTTATATGGTTACTGTCAGCCTGCTCAAATGATGCTTCCTGTTCATTAGGCGTCCTTTCATCTGACAACAATGTACTGGCTTTGCTGCAATTCTTAGTCAACGCCCATCTCTTCAATAGCCTGTGAATAGTATTAAATAGTGTTTATGCTAGCTATTGTTGCCTTTTGTGTGGTTTGTCTAATTCACAGAGAAAAGTCTGCTTTTGTGGTCTAAGGCTGGCTACGTCATGGCACGCCATGTGCCTTCTGATGGGATCCATTCCTGCTGAGTGATAACATTACAGGTCTCAACTCCTTTGCAATACAATCCAGCATTCTTAACACAGTCAATACACTCACAGGCAATCTAGTTTACTCTTTATATTAAGAGGTTTAGGGAGACAAAGCTCATCTAAATACCTGCTCATGAAACAAATAAGATGAATTCAACTGATTTGAGAATTACTTCCCAGCTCCCACACAACTACACAATGAGCACCAGAAATCAAAAAATTAAAAAAAAAAATACTGAAGTTGAGCAGGGAATGCCCAAATACCCCAGGTAGAGTCATTCTGCACACAAATATGCCACATTTTAGCATATAGGGTGGCATTACTGTGCCTGGTTAAGATGAGGCTTAATAAGAGAGTCAAAGCAGCTGCTTTTCTTTGCTTAAACTAGTCACAAAAGAGAAGGGATATTGTACGGATCATTACATTATCCCGTGGCTCAGGAGCCTTTGCAGGGCAGGTATGTTGCTGTGCCTTGAAAGGGCTTTTGATGTAAGCAGATCATTAGAGGCTCAGTGTGTAACTGATCCTAGGCTGTCTCTGGCTTTTGCAGTATATGGGCTGTTCTTATCTAACCATATGCTCCCTGTCCTGGTATCTAAAGTCTTATTGTCTTCCTTCCCTCCCTCCTCTCTCCTTCCCTCCCTCAGTCCCTCCCTCCAACCTTGTCACTGCACAGCTGAAGTTGGTTTCCAGCTTTGCCTTGGGAGGCGTACAAATACGTACAAGTGCAGCTGGAAAGTGAGGCTTACACTGCTAAATAGTGCCATTTGTTTGTCCCAGGAGTTGTTATCCTCTATGCGTCACGCTTTGAACAAGATCAAGAGTGGCTTCTAAAAACTATGGCAATGAAAAGAATGCACACAAATAGTAATTATTGCTCTGTAGCTGCTCAAGCTATAATACCCTCCGTGGCCAGAAGCAAGCAGGGAGGCAGGGGACTGGGTGGGGCTGGGAGTAGGTGGAGGCTGAGCTTTGTTCTCTGTGCATCACAGGAGAGCAGTCAGATTGCCCTTCTGATCAGCATAACCATACCTGCTCTTCTCGGAGGTATTGTGGGCATTCAGGACTCTGAAGCTCCTGGCAAACAAGGGGCACTGGGATGATTACCCACAAACAGCCTGAAGGTAGACTTCTCCACCTGAAGTGGCCACTCTTCCAAGTCAATTGGAAGAGACTACTTTCTTCATCCTTGTGTTGACCTCTGACATTGTTCTGTTGAAGTACACAGCCTTTTCTTGCTACTGCTAGTAGAGAGGGGGATAACCAGCGCAGAATTGGATACTGTAGACACCTAAAGTCTGGGAAGATGAATCCTACACAAATGTACCTTAGCCCAGGTTCTGCTATCTTCACATTAAAAGCTGTTTTACCCTGACTGATAGCATAGAAAAGGTATTATGTTCTTATTAATTCTCTTTTTTATTTTTAAAGCTTCTGAGTGCCTCCAAGCTACACAGAAGGCAGTCATTCTTCCATCTTAGAGTGAAAAAATGAATACAAAAATCTGTCATAACAACATGAAAGCATTTCCTGAATTACAGCCCTGACTTCTGAATGAGTGTGCTCACCTGAAATGAGTCAGAGCAAGTGGAAAGTGTGTTGCCAAAAACCAGGGAGCGACCTGACAGTCTAGAGCAGTTGCTAGATAAGTGCTTTTCCTTGTATTCACGTCGCCTTCCTATGGAAACAAGTTGAGTCAGTAAATGGAAGAGAGTCTATGTTCTGCACAAATGTGTTACCTTATTCTGCTCCTGAAAATGAATGAGGAGGGCTTTGACTAGCGCTTTCACCAGCTGACATTGGGAATGAACTAGGGTTGTCAGCAAAGATCATTGATTTTGCAGGACCCATCCAAGTTGTACGTTATAGTTTGGAGAAAGAGCACTCCCTTTTCAAAAGATAATTTTTCAATGTTCTGCCCATGTTTGTGTTTTTGTGCAAGCAATAATGGTTTCATAAATGTTTTATGTCATCAGGGTTTAGCTATACCTGGGAAGTTGGCAACTCTGACTAGATTTTACAGATACCAACTTTTTTTTTGCCATTAATATTTCCCCCCCCCCCCTTTCTGTTTATGTTCCCAGATTGATTTCCAATAGTTAAAATTTAAATAATAAAGGCAACTTCAGCTTTCAAATCTGCAAATAGGACAGACAATGTATGCAACCTCCTCATTGATTCACTCTTCTGTTTTTATAGATTCACCCTCTTGAAAGAGTCATTAAACACCAGAGAAAATGATTTGTTGCCATTGATTACATGACATACTGCTCTGACAGACACAGTTTTTATATCTAAGTTATTAATTATGTTGTTAATGTAATTTGCAGACCACAAGATAAATCATTCAGCTTCTGACTGGATATTACTGGATATATTGCATATATAAATACATCTCTGGGTGTGAAGGTAACTGTTACCAAGAGTAATAGATTAGAAGGCTTCTTGTTTGCCTTATAAATCATTATGAGCTAAGGAAAACTTCCTCTGCCCATTTATTTTATTATCTTGGAAATGCTGAGTTTCTCGACATCTCTGCCATTTATGTGCTACAGTGATGCACATAATCACTTCATTTCAATATACAGGAAACACAATTGTTCTGTTCATCCTCTATCCGCATTCTCTCAAGAATTTCACAGTTTAAGGTTAATAAGCTACAGGAGGTAAAAAGTCAAGCTTAATTTGTGTCTTCCCAAAGGCTTCACCAAATATTTTTTTTTCCTCTTCTGGTGTTGGATACCTTGTGCTAGCTTCATTCTCTGTAACTTTCTTTTCCTAGCAACAATCGCCAAGGAATTAATTATGGCAGCCAGTGTCACAAATGTGTGCCATGGCATTCTGCTGCCACTAGTGACAGACTCATGCGTTTCAAATTGGAAGTCTCCACGTGCATCAACAAATTATTTTTTAAAGTTACCCCTGTTTTGCACTTCATTTCAACAGGTCTGTCTCTTTCCCTAATTTCAGAGGGGTTTAGCAGCAGCTATTCAGCAGTTACCCTGGGAGCACACTGCAGATTATGCATGCTTGCCTGACATTTGACAGATGCCCTTAAAAGGCTCGGTTTCCTTTTCACAGAGGCCAGGGGGTTGAGGAGAGTGGAGGGCTAGAAACATTTTTGAAGTGAGTGACATATGTTTAAATGTCAAGGTGGTCCTACTGAATCGCTAAGCACAACCCCTGTACACTGAAGTAGTGGGAAATGTCCTTTACAGCTAGAGCTAAGAATTCACATTTTTAAATATTCCTGATCCCAGAGATGACATAGTCCTTCACTTGGAGAGGAAGCTGCATGCTGAAGACTAAATTTTGTTGCCAGTATATGCTAAGACTCCTCTGAAATTCTCACCACATGTGAGTAGTGAATAAAACATGTTTTATAGGAGGCATTGCTGAAAGTGTGAAACTCAAGGAGGTAAATTATCTTCCCTCACTGCTCAGCTCTGTCCATGCAAAGTTTGAATGTTGGTAGAGTAATCATAAACAAAGCCACAACTGCAGCTGTGATAAGCCTGAGTGTAAGGAGGAGAATTATGCATCTTTAACAGGTTTCCGAGCTTAGGAAAGTTCAGCATCTTGATAACAAGGCTTGATACAAATGTCTTCAACACCAAGGCTGATATTTTAAAGAGTGTTAGTGCCACAGTCATACCCAGATTGAAGCAGCAAGGTTGCCTTGGAAGGAAGGGAGGTGTTCCTGGGTTTGGATCTGGGCATGCACCCCTCCTGGGTGCAGAAGGAGCCACTCACTTCTTTCTTTTGGCTCAGGGCCAATCTAAAGGCAAGCTGTAGGCTCAAACTATGTGCAAGTCTAAGTTCAAATGTGTCTTCAAATCCCCAGTGCAGACGACTGGCAAGCCACAGTCAGGAGAATGTTCTTATATCTTTCAGCAGGTGAAATGCAGAGACCTTAAAAGTTAGTAAGTTGCATTTGAAAATGTGTTCCTTAAATATAGCAATTACTGAGTCTAGAGATCCCTTTTAAAACCAACAGAAGGATTTCTGCTGTCAATGAGAATGTGGGTTTAAACATTATATCTGTGTTTAATGAATTAATTATTTTGAGGTGCTATATATAAATTCCGTGCTCCTATGGACCTAGCAGTGCCAGTCAGAGTAAGGAATGGTGCAGGCAGCCCTGGTTCAAGGTTCAGTGCCCAACGGTCCTTATCAATCTTAGACTTGATTAGTCCTGAGTAGATATTGCCAATTATGTCATGGTAGCTGAGGCAGATAGATATCTCCTTGGGAGGAAAATAATGGCCAACATCATTTTGACTTCCCATCTAAATTGAATTTGAACTCAGCTCTCTAGAGAAACACAACCACTGCATTAAACAACTGATGGAATTAATGCTCTCATTGATCCTGCTCATCATTACAGACGTGTGTGCTTCCATCTGTAACCAACTTCTCCATCTTAGGGAGCCAAACTGTGGTCCTGAATGGGCAGAATGTGCTGGCTTTTCCAGCTGCACAAAACTGTACCAGCCCTGCTGCTGGTCCCACAGTTTCCCTGGGTTTTCACTGGTGTGAATGAGTGGAAGAAGAGGTTGGGTGATGGATGAGATGCAGAGGAGATTTCCCCTTATTTCCTTCAGTGTCTGCTTTTAAAAGCAAGTAGAAAGCAGAAAATGAAAATAATGTCAGTTAACATTGATAAATAAGTTTAAAATTTAAGTTTATGTTGTAAAACTCATATCAGCAAATTTTTGCAGTTCATTTGTATGACATGAAATTTCTCAGAAGAGTATCTATAATATGGAAATAGCTCCTGTCTATCAGATGATGACCAAATGTTTAACAGGGCCCAAAGCTGAGTACACTAAAAGCTACAGCCAAGTATTCACTGATTGCATCTAGACTTTCCCACTCGGACACTCTGGAATAAAGGCCTTTAATTGCTTTATGTTGCATCTCCTCACAAAAGAATAGCTACGGGGTTTTTTTCCTGGAGAGTTTTGTTAAACACTTTTGGAGACAGAGGATGAAACACATAACACTTCAGGGATATTACATTTTTATTCATGATGCTTTGAAATTACAGAAGGTTTTTTAAAAGGTTCTTATAATCTGACCAATAACATATATAGATATGTAAAAGTTTTAACTGCTAAAGACTACTTCTTTTTCCATTTTGTTTAATTCCCCTTATCCAGAATAGCTGATAATTTTTAAAGAGGATTTATCAAAGTAGACATTGATTAAAATGTAGGAAAAGAAAGTTTCAGAAAAATAAAAGGAACCTTTTTACTCCATCAGTTTATTTGCACAAATTGACTTTGTGACTAGTAAGGAGGGCAGGAAGTAGATGAGCAGAGAGGAAAGAGCAGCAGCTTAGAAGTAATGACAAAAGGTGCTGGAAGGGTCCCAGACTGCCAGCGCAATGCAGGAAGGGAGTGGAGGACAGCAAGCTGATATTCTTTCCTGTGTACAGCTTGTGTGAGGGCCCTGATAGATGTGAGGAATGAGGCCAAGAAGATGCAATACTGACAAGCTGTAAAAAGGGGAGGTAGATCACGTAATAAGCCCAGCAGTCTGAGGAACACATCAGTATCATGGAATCATAGAACGGCTTGTGTTGGAAGGGACCTTTAAGGGCTATCTAGTCCAACCCCTCTGCCATGGGCAGGGACACCTTCCACTAGATTAGGATGCTCAAAGTCCCATCCAGTCCTCTGACAATCTTTTTGTCCCTACTCTGGACTCACTCCAACAGATCTATGTCCCTTCTGGATAGAGGGTTTCTCTGTATTCTTCATGGGTTACTAGTCCTTGCTTCCATCCTCTGTAGCCTTCTCTTTTGAGTTTGAGATTGTCCAGGATCTCCTTATTCATCCTTGCAAGTTTTCTGTAATTTTTGCCTGACTTCCTTTTTGTTGGCATGCATTGCTCCTGAGTTTGGAGGAGGCAATCTTTGAATATTAACCACTTTTCTTGGGCTGCTCGTCCCTCCAGGTTTTATCTCATGATTTTGCACAGCCTTGAGGAGGACAAAGTCTGCTTGGCAAGCCTATGACTGAAGATGCTCTTGACCCTCTCTGACAGATGGACTCCATGAACTCCCAGCAGAATGTTTAAGTACAGTATCATTTAACGCTATATTGTTTAATTCCTTAAAACTAGTGAATTTTTTATTCCTGTTTATTCTTTCTTCTATTTAGATTATTTCATTCAGAGGCTGCAAAACTTATTTTGAACATTCAGGGAAAATCTATTCTTAATTATAAGAAGTTAAATGATCCTCCCAACCTCCTATAGACTTCTCTTTCCTCCACATGCACTTCTCATGGAGGAAGTAGCATGGCAAACATAGTGTTGTCTGTTAATAAAAGGCCCACAGATAAAAGACATAAAATTGGCATAACACAAGATTATAAAATCACAAATTCTATTCAGTCTTCTGTTCCATTTGCCTTCCTGCCAGTTATTAATTTGACCTCTGCAAATATTATTTGCAGTACATCACAGGGTTATAAATCAGCAAAGCCTTCAAAATTGCAGTCAAATCTCCAAAATACTGAAATAGTCTTTCAGTTTAAAGTCAAACATTCAGCTGCTGGTAATGCAATTAAAAGTCTATTGATCTCCACAGGCCAAGAGAGTAGAATTTGGCTGAAGATAGCATGGCAAGCGTGGACTGCAGCTGGAGAAGGATGCAGTTTACATGACCCAGAGGCTCCCCAGCTCTAGAGACATCTTCTATCCCCTTGCCACTTCTTGCCACATTTTCTTTCATTTCTGATTTATAACTTCAGTCTTGTTTATGGTAGCATTTGTAAATTTTAGGCAAGTTAAACAAAGGGATAGGAGATATTTTCCTCAGGACAGGATATCTGTGGGAGAGGAACCAAAGGAGAATCACACTGATGATCAGAGGGCTGAGCCATCTCTGCTATGAAGACATGCTGAGAGAGATGGGCTTGTCCATCCTGGAGAAGAAAAGGTTCCAGGGAGATCTTACAGCAGCCTTCCAGTACCTGAAGGGGACCTATAGGAAAGATGGGGATAAACTTTTTAGCTCGGTCTGTTGTGACAGGACTAGGGATAATGGTTTTAAACCAAAAGAAAGTAGATTTAGATTAGATAGAAGATTTTTGCTGTAAGGATGGTGAAACACAAAAACAGGTTGCCCAAAGAGATAGTAGATGCAACATCCCTGAAAACATTCAAGGTCAGGTTGGATGGGGCTCTGAGCAGCCTGGTCTAGTTGAGGATGCTCAACAAGCAGACTCTCAAACCTGGTGAGTCAATGCCATTCCAGCACGTGGCCTTGGACAGCCCTTTATGGCAAAAGAGAAGGCTCTGCCAAGTCCTCGGGATCCATACGGGACCACAAAGGGCGGCTTTGCTTCTCACCTTGCAAATCAGTCCTGGTGTCCTCTTCTTACATCTCTGCTAGATCCAAGGACAGAGGGGTATAAAGCTGCAGATAGGCACCTGAAGGCACTGGTGTGCCTCTCCCAGTCTGCCTGGAGGCTCTCTGCCTGGATGCTGTTACCAGCTTCCCTCTCTGCCAGCACATTTTTCCATTCTTTTTCCTTTAAAAAGTGTTGCAGAGCAGCTTCAAGAGGAGCTGTTGTCATTACTAATGTTTAGGGATTAGATGAATGTTAGTTCCGTGCAAATTATACTTAATTAGTGTTGTAAGATAATAATTATTTTTCATTAAGAGAGTCCTAAATCATTGAAAGCCTTAATACTGTATATCTCATTATGCTACACAGTACAAAACCAGTGAAACCCTTTCATTAATTCATTAATGATTAGTTGAAAAAGCAATATGACTAATTATTTTACATGTTACCAAGTACTATTAGTACACTCATATACACAGCTTAATTTAGAATTTTAATATTAGAGTTTTAGTTCTTCAACCATGGAAATTGAGTAGAAAATTACTATGAAGATAAATTTTCATTTGGTATTTTTTTCAGCCACACTTTCTACCATGTACTCCTTTTTTAAAGTTCACATAGTAAGAAAAAAAAATTAAATATGTTTTTGACATGGACTATTTTTTTTAAGCTAGATATCATTTAGTAAATGGATGTCCAGTTAGGCAAAATGTCAAAATCAGCAGTGTCATACTTTTGAAAGCAGTGAGTCCTCTCTCAACTCAGCTGAGAGACTAGGCAGAAGTACTTAAGCAACTGAATCAGACCATTACTTATGGTGCACTCTCTCAAGGCACAAATGCCAGAAAAATTAGGTTAAGTTAATGAAAGTAAGTTAGTGAACATCATCTTTTTGGAGAGAGAAAGAGAGAAAGCATGAGTCTTGTTCTCTTCACACTTCTGTCTCAAGAGGAGACAAGAAAGATCACCCAGAAGCAGTCTGGGATGGCTCAGGCAGATTTCACCCTAAAAGCACCTTTATCACCCTGAGACTATTCCCTGCAGATCTACACCTCACACATAGACCCTTGTTTGGGTAGGAGAGCTGGGACCACTGTGCTGCGTGTAAGTGCTCCCAAAGCCAGGCTCTGACTCTGTTACCCCCTGTGCATGATCAGATTATTCAGGCCACTGAGTCTAATTTAACTGGAGTTATCACTACACATAAAAAGTAGATGTCTGAAAAAAAGTTGCACATACTTCTGCTTGAATGCATTCTTGCAGCAAAGCAAGCCAAGATTACATGCACAGGCACTGCTGCTCTATTTTTGTGAACTGCACATGAAATATGGAGAAAATATCTTTAAATAAAGGAGATATCTGTTGGCAAAGAAGATGTTTTGCAGGACATTCTGCAGTAACTTCTGCCTGGTGGACAGGATTATTTTTCTACTCTTAAAATGGAATGAGAAATTCACAGAACAACTCCTCTGCTTAAATAGATGCTAGGGGAGAAAGCATAGAAAAATATTTGTCAGCCACCAGGTATTACCTTCATTTCTTATCCCTTCAAGGTTTTGGGTAGTCTTTGGTGGTGGCAAGGGTCTTCTCAGGTGTATTTGCACTAAATGGAGAGCTCTAGCTTTCCACAAAAACTTTGTCAAAATATAGGCTTTCCCTTTCACAAGGAAGGCCATCCTTTTGAAATGTGCTTTAATTACACTGCAATATGAAGCCAGGGAGCTACTATTAAGCCTGAGTCAAATAGAAAAAACCTGACCAACCAAGCAAAAAACCCTCAACAACTTTTAAAAAATAATACCACTATTTAACTACTTATTCTAATATTTTCTAGTATTCTATTCAAAATTTTAATGTCAAACTTTAATACAGGAATTCCCAGAAAAAATGAAATGAGGGCTTGGTGGTGTAAACAAGAAGTTTCATCACTTTCACATGGAAAACTCTGTCAAAATTGTGTGCCTGCAAAAAATTTGCAAATTCCTCAAGTCTGCTGTCCAGTAGAAAGGTCTTCCATCAGAAATGTTTTGTATTCATGAATTTACTCAGAACAAGCAGTTTCACATGCTCTAATGAGCTGTATGTGAAGACAGTAGACATGCACTTAACCAACAAACAATGTTTTTCTCCACCCCATACTCAACAGAATGCAAAATAAATTCCATTATTTGCTTCATTTGCGTCTTTTGAGGACAGTAATATATTGTAAACATTATTAGTGCTTTACATTGACATCTGTCTGTGGAAGGACTCAGAAGTTAGTCTTACCACAGGGTGTAAATTATCACTGACCCTCTGGAAAGAAAGTCCCAGACTGTGGCTGGGAACACCAGGAGTGGGGATGTCCCTGCAGGCCAGCCAGTCTTTGAGAATCTTTTTTAATGCTCATTGTAAATCCTGAAGATGTACAGAAAACTTCAGTTTCTGTGATGCTTTCTAAACCACAGGAATATATTTAACACATTAATAACAGAGAAAAAAAGCCAAACAAACCCTAGGAACAATCCAGTTCCTGTCATCTCTCTTGATTTTTCACTTAGTATACTTCTTTATGGATTAAAAAACTTTTTTCTTCTTCTTCTTGTAAAGAGTGTTCATTGAAGCTTGGCCAATAGATGGTATCACCCTTTCCAAAGTCTATGCTATGGGAGGCCTATGGAAGCATATCTGCTCAAGGCATTCATGCAAATTATTACTTACTGCCCTATATGCTCATAAATTAATAGCTTCTCTGTGGATGAAAAACAGAAATTAGACAACCATTAAGGTTGAACAATGTATAAAGAATATTAAATATTAATATATGAAATGAAAAAATATTGCAAGAGATATGAATAGATATGCCAGGAGCATAACAAGCCAAACCTAGGAATGTAAATAATAAAAACATGTTTTCAGCTAGATATTCTGGATGGTTTAGTATTCAAATTAAAGTTTGTTTTCCCATTCAATAAAAACAAAACAAAAAGTATTTACCGTTGTTGCCTTATTTGCATGAGAGCTCATTTTCCTCCTGTGAGCAGGAACAGACCTTTGAGCGGAGAAGAATCAGGATGGAAAGGCCACTTTCTCACCAGTGTGTTTGTCAAGGAGCATTTCAGTGAGGTGTGGATGGCAGCTCTGCGAGTTCAGAAGCAAGAATGCCCCTTACAATTCCAAGTGTTATTTGAATGAATAATTGCAAAGCTAGCTTGTGCATTTTAATGGCTTGTGTCGGCAGCAACGATAAAATTGAAATGGAAATTGGATGAAGTGTTTACTTAATAGTAGGATAAGGCTGCCTGTTGCTAAAGTACTGTGGCTGACTGCATGTGTCACTTGTCTCTGGCAATGATGCTTTTCCTTGGAGCCCTGTCAGAGCTACAGGACCTATCATTTCACACAGCCCATCAGCTGTGAAAAAATCATGTTAAAAATACCTGATTTCTTTGTGAATCCAAGTTCGCCTTTAAACTCTATTGCACCCTGGCCAGCTTCAGCTCATTTCTGCTAATTCTGAATTGAATACTACTCTTCCCTGTCCCTGGGAGAATATTGCAAAGGTGCTCTCAATGGATTTTGACCTTAACCATGGCTTGCTTCAGCCAGACCTTGATTCAGCCTCCTGTGAGGTCCGTAGGAGTGGCAAGCGCACCCATTGTAAACACAGACTTAGCACCAGCTGGAGCATGTCCTTGCTCCCATGCTCAGTTTTATACAATTTCATTCAGCCCAGAGCTTGGGCTGGACTGTCTCACAGGGTGCTTTCCAAAAACTCTAGATCCACTGCTGACTGAAACCTTGGTGTGAGTCCTACCAAGATTCAAGAGCCTCACTTTTAAATTTTAAGTAGAGCTGCATGAGCTCCTCTTTAGTTAGGGTACTAAATCTGGGCTGTTCCCATGCTGGGGGCTATTTTGTGGGATTCATAGGAATGAGAAAACAGCAAGTAGGGATCTGGTATATTTGTAGTAGGCAGAAAATATTTTTCAGGATAGTCCCGAAACAGTCTAATGAACATAGATATCTAAGGATTTCAGATCCAGATGCTTGGTTTAATCAACACACACATGCACACACACAGAGCACATGCTGGCTCAGAAAACTGATTAATTACTAAAGCTTTTGATTAATACAGATTATGGAAAAAACCCCAACATTTGTTTTAGAAAGGAATGCTCTTATTTCTGCCTGCAGTTTGAAAAAAATCTGACCCTTCCTGACTACTTCTCAATTCTGATTGGAAAAATGTTTCAAAATAACTGCTGTATTTTTATAAAACACAATAACTGCACAAGGCAAGGTACCGATCCTTCTAAAGGCACACGATAGTAAAGCCTAGACTTCAAAATGCTTGGGGCTGTGTCCAACACCGAGAAAATCCAAAATAACATTGCAGAACTGTACAATCAAGCATAGGGTCAATCAGGTTGAGCTCCAAAGGAGGTGGCATCTGTTACCTACCTCATGTTTTAGTAAATAGTCTGTTTTTTATGTGACAAGTGCAAACAGAGATACAAATTAATGGGAAAAGAAAAGCCCCAATTGTCCATTTGTGTCACATTGCAAACTGCTGGGTGAAAAACAGCCCAGCATCATTTAATCATCCTGTTTTCCCTCTCCTTTTTCACTCATTACATTCATTACTGGTCACAAAAGACTGCTCACAAAACAGCTAGTGATTTTAATTTAATGCATCCTTTCTAAAACCTGCAGGGAAATTAAAGGAGGGAGCAACCTGGGGAGGGCTGGGGAGCAGAAGGGGGAAATGGCACATCTGAAGCTTTAAATGCTAATAGTCAAACATTTCTCAAATAGATCTGAGCTGACCCTAAACACACTGGGAGGGCTTAACTCATTAGTTTGCAAATTGAGTCAAATTGACACAAGGAGTTTCCTTGCAGTGCCTTTAAATCTCTGATGGAGGCTGGTGAGTGACCTCTCAATCTGACAGGCCAACAGTTGCCAAACCATCTCAATATCACAAAATCCAATAAAACAAGCTATCCAGGCAGATCACCAAGGGCTGGTGCAAGTTTTTTTCTCTACATTATCCAAAAGGTTGTTGTCGCCACCTCCAGCTAAATATAGGGGCATCATTGCTTTACAAAGGGATAACTAAATAAATGAGCAGTAATCAACCAATCTAATCAGTACAGGGTGTAATATTAGGCAAGCATGGCAATATTTGGTTGGAGCTGTAGAGAGCACAGCTCACCTGGGAGGCATTGCTCTAGCAAATGGCAGCCTTCCCAATTGCTCCAAGCTAGCCAGTGTGGGGGCTTTGATGGTAGATTTGCCCTCTCAAGTCCTGTCTCCTCATCCACTGAAATCAATAGAAAGGCTCCCACTGCCACTAGAAAGGTGAGAAGAGGGAAAAATGCACTGTGAGAGAGACCAGAAGGGGCTGTGCTGTAATGACAAGGCACCAAGCACCACAGCTGAAGGAATAGGATTTTTCTCCCCAGCAAGGTTTTTACACTGTGGTATCTGCCCAGAGGCTGGGTGCTTTCGCTGGCAGAGGTGCTTGCCCCTCCCTGAGGTCCCCCCATCCCCCTGGCCAGATCTTCAGCAACTCCTCCACTGGAGCCTCAGCACTCAGCTCACTCCTGCATGCTCATTTCCCTGAACCCTGACATCCTGGGTGGTAGCACCAGCTTTCTGCTTTCCAGCCCCTACTGTGCACTATTTGCCTTCTCTTGTGGAAGATGCTACAATCACTAGGCACCTGCTTCTGACCAGAAACAATGCAGGAAAAAAGGCCTGCACCTGTGGACATGCTCCAAAAGACCTTCATGGCTCCATTCTTTAACACTGGGAAAAGCTCTTTGAGGCTGGTTTTGCAGCAGATTGACAAGGATGCATCACAACAAAAGTAGAAGATTTCTACTTAGTTTTCAGAAATAATATCACAGGGATATGGGGAAAAATATTGCAAAGTCTGAAAGGGCCGTTTAAATATGAGTTTAATAAGGTTAATAAGCCTAGAGCATACAGAGTAAAAGTCCTCCAACAACTACTGTATATATCTTCCTTGGGATGCAGTTCAAAATCTATTGGTCTTGACTTGACTTCCAAGGCACTTGACTTGGAAATTGTTCTCAGTGCTCATTTTTCTCTTTTTCGTATTGGTTCTGGTATTTTACTCAAGGCTCTCCAAAATATTTCATGTGTAGTCTCACACTTTCTACCCCCTTCTGCCAGAAACACGTGTGCTGTGATGCCCCAGTCAAGTAACTCATGAGTTACCAGTTAAATGCACACTTATAGCAGTGATCATTGAATGAAGGCAAGCAGCCTTGGGAGACCAATTAAGCCACACGTTTATTTTGACAGATCATGTCCTAAAGTACAGCCTTTTGAACACAAATGGGAAGTGCATGGCCTTCAGAAATATTTCTATGTGTCCTCGTGCTCAGGATGTGGATAGGGGAACTAATTACTGCTGTGTTTAATTGCTCCTCTCCCCACAATAAATCCTCTCTCTCCAGGCTAGCTGTTACCCTTAATTTACTTACTGAGGAGGAAACTCTCCCTCACATCTCCCATGATCACAGCTGGTGCAGTGGCTGTTACTGCAGGGCAGCTGATTTACACCAAGTTCATGCCTTCTCCTCCCCTAGTAACTTGATTGTATGGCTATCCCATAAACCTATAAAATCAGTTTTGCACTGAAAATAGGGGTAGTGAGCTAAGGTGTATAGCACTTCAGCGTTTCCATGCCTAACTGCCTTTCCTGGGCTGAGACCACAGTTCAGAGACTTAGGAATCGAAAATCTCAGCTCAGAGTGACCATAGAACCCAGGGCTTGGCCTTTTTGTAGCTCAGTATTGCGTTGTGAGAGACTGAAAATCATTCCTTATGTGTTGTAGCATGAACTGTGTTGTAGCGTGTCCCCTTTAGCTTGACTGTTTACCGAAAAGAATTATTCTGTAATGCAAACTGGTCTTGTTTTCCTGGGTGGAGTTCCTGTTTCTTCCTAAAAACTGATTTTTATAAATAACTGGAGATGTTTTGCCACTTTTTTTGAAGACGGAGAGGAGGGAAGGCCATAAGAAATGAGATTTTGGACACTTGAGTCTGATCTCCCTCGTTGCTTATTAGTTCTCTTTTGGCTTTTACTAATGAGTCTTATACTTCCCTTTATTCTCCTTTTATATCTGTTTTGTTGAAGAACTTCTTTTGGTTGCCTCTTAAGTCCCTTGCTAATTGAAATGCATTTTATGTCTTAGCTTTTTTGATTTTATCTCTGTCATATAACCCTCAGTTTGATGGGAGAATTTTAACGAGGGGGTTTCCAAGAGACTTTGCAGCTTCTCCTGCCAATGCAGCAAACCATTGTGTTGTAAACACATCCAGGGCTGCCTGACGATTGTGGGTTATTGTGCTCCTCATGCTAATTACCCTCTACAGGGTGATAGTGTGCAGAAACATTGTGAAAACCTTGTCTTCTCTTCCCCCAGCTTTTTGTTCCATTCTCACATCCTTGGCATCCAGCTTCTCGACACTCCTCAGTGTCTCAGGCATTGCATGCTTCTTTTTTCTCTGCCTTCTCTTTTGCAACAAATGAAGAGTCTCTTTTCTTAAACTCCCTTCCCTGCTGAGACACCTGAGCACCTCTGTTGCTCTTTCCTCTACTCCAGTGCCCATCTTGTACAGCAGCACCTGGTATAAACACTCAGTTTCAGGTGTGGTCTTACATTTTCCCATCTGCTGCCAGGAGAGAACTTTATTTCCAAGTTCAAAATTGCTCTCCTCTTGTCTTCGATCTTGCTCAACACTGCAGCAGCTATGCTGAGATCCTCATCCTGGTCATCCAAGAAAACTCATCTTGTGTGCAGAAACATGCTCAGTCACCATTCACAATGAGGTGCCCTTTGCACACAGTTATTTCTGTTTCTCTTTATAGACTCATGACATGTTAGAATAAGAACTATTCACCCAGCCTTTCTGCAGTGAGATCCATCACGTTATGTATGCTGTCATAAAATATAATAACAACAACTGTTAATCTGCTGAGTGCCTGAACTAGAAGAGCTGACTTACTTGCTTGACTGAGAGAAGCCCTCTCGGTGTTTGAAAATTCATTTCTTCACATGGATAAAATGAAACCCATGGGAAGAAGCTTTTGTACAAACTCTTAAAATTTTAGACCTCTGAGACAAATCAAGGGCACAGCCTTAAATTCTCTTTTAGAGATCATCTCACCACTAATTTGACAAAAGAATAACTCATATCAAGGACATGGAATGAAACCCCATCTCAGTTTTTAATGGCTTCCTCAGTCTCCATAAGAATCCTCCAGTCCCCATGTACAGCAACATGTCCAGGTCTTGGCCCTGTGCCACCCCAGGTGAGACCTGACCTTTTCCCCCCATTTCCCTTCTTCTTTCCTTGTCTCTGGCTCCAGGGAAGGGCCTCTGTGACACCCACTGCAGCAAAGAGCCAACACAGCTGGGCTGAGTCAATGCCTGGAGCCTTAATTTAAAGGAGAAGGAACACAAAGTACATTTTTGGCTCACTAGCCTGGCTCTTATGGAGTCTGGGAGAATGTTGGCTTCTTTTCTGCCGCACAGAGCAACAGTCATCTTCAAGTGTTTGAATGATGGCATTTGGAGGTTAAAACCCTGCTGAATGGTGGATATCTGGTTTTTAATTGTTTTTCAGGTAGGAAAGTGGAGGTTGTGAATATAACATGCAGGAAAACCTTCTGTATTTCATTATTTGTGGCATGTATTCAAGAATTAACAAAACTTTCAGAAAAATCTGAACATATTTAACATCTGTTATCTCTTTTCTAATCCTTTAAATCCTTTCATTTACTCCAAAGTTGTTTAAACTGTTATCAACCTCTTTTGAGGGCTCAACATCTTAATCACAACTGTATGACAAATATTTGATGATATAGTATGCATTTGGCAGATACTTAGGACTCAAATGATAATACCAAAAAAGAGGTTTCATACGATTACAGAGACTAAGGGATTAGAAACCAGATTTAAGTGGGTCCAAGGGGCAAATTCAAAGACTTCAATCATCTTTTAAAAAGCGAGATGCCATGGTTTGTAAAAAAAAATTCTAAAATGAATTTGCCAATGATCTCTCCTCCAGAAATATTCTATCACTTCATCAAACTTACTTATTTATTTAAAATGCCTTTGAAGCTTTTTTATTTCAAGCGGAAAAAAAACCCCGAGTTCAACTGCATACATTACACAAGGGGAAAAATAACATTTATGTAAAGCCTCGGTGGGAACTATCCCTTCTTCTCTTCCGTGAGGAGTAGACATTTCCCCAGAGCTGCTTTTGAGTGCTGTGGTAAATTGAGCCTCCAGGTAAATGCTTCCAATGCTGAGGAATGGCACATAATGACAAGCAGGGGGTTGCTCTCCATGTCAGTGCAGTGAGCTCGAGGAGGATCTGGTGGAGCATCCACGTGGTGACCGGGTCTGGGTGGCTGCAGTCCTGCTCACACAGAGGTGAGCAGGGCTGTCCAAAGTGTCCAGCAAGCCCAGCAGGTCCCCACAGGGCTGGCAGGTACCTGGCCCTTCAGGGAGACCTGGCATAGCCCTGGCTGGCAGCTGGTGCACTTTGGAGCTACGGCTGTGACCTCCCCTCTGCAGGCCTTACCAGGCTGGTGTCACCACAGCATTGTCATTTCCAGAGCTGCTGTCCTGGACCTGGCTTGTGCTCCCCTGCACCGTGCAGACGGGTGCTCTAAGGACTCACTGAAGGGGGAATCACTGTTCCAAGCTAGTATTTCTACTTCTCATCTCCCTTCCTTCCAGAATGAGATACGGTTGAATCTAAATTTGTGGGATGCCCATTATCTTGATTAACTGCTCAGCACATTTAGGATCAGAATCTACAAAGCTTTTAAGCTTTCAATCATTATTTTTTTTTAATCCCAAGTTAGCTTTTTGCTAGTTTCATGCCTGGAGCTGGCTTGTTAGAGGTTTGCATGAGCATTGGTGCAAGAAGGGAGAGTAAAGGAATGTAGAGCCCAGGGCTGGGACAGAGGTTGACCTGAGTCACCCTGCAGCAGCATCCTCTGAGGCTGAGAGGTGCAAAACAGCCTCCAGAAAATCTTTAGAATTTTCAGTACTCAAGACTAAAGACATGAATCTTTTTTCTTACCATTAATTTTATTTTATGACACTGATCCTCTAACCAAACACAGCAAGTTGTGATGCAAGATCCACTCTTCCTCTCCTACAAAGGATCCAAATAGGGAAAAAGTGACTAGAAACCTGCTGGGACATAGGGGCAGAGAGCACCACTGCTTTATTTCCTTGGGAAGAGAACTAGTGGCTGAACAGAAACAAAACCCATATCCTCAGGGTGCAATGGAAGACAGGGAATGCTGGAGCTGCTAAGCCTGCAGCTGATGTGCTGGGCCTCAGCACTGGTGCCTGCCTTTCCTCCTGCTGCATGTCTCACTGTGCTGCCATTAGCTCCAAAATTGTATTAGTGAGCAGTTCTCAAGGATTCCAGGCACACCACAAATCCTGAAGAAGAGGCAGAGGTGGCCAAGAGGAGGGATTTTGCACACAGGTGACAAAGTACATTTCCAGGTGGATTTCTGCTTGGACTGGCACTAGAAGGGTGCACTTGATCCAGCCCTCCTTGCTATGCCTTTTTCCGTATGAAAACCTGGTAATGTAATCCTCACTTAAAGAGATTTTCATATTGGATTGGTACTATTCACTAGGACTTTTAGTGGGCTTTTTCTATCCTTTTCTGTTTTATCTCCCTGTAGGAAACCTTCAAATGGAGAGTCATCACATATATGGAGAACACAAGAAATACTATTGCCTGTAGATGAAGTAGCACTTAGTACAACAGCGATCTGAAAGAGTATATTTGTATTTCATTTTATCAGCATTGAAATGTCTGTCTTAGAAATGGGAGAACATAGCCTTTGCTGGGTATGTGCTCTGAATGGAAAAGTCGGTTTATGGATTCAAGAGGCTCTTTTGGTAATGCTTTGACCAATGCTTAGAACACTATAATAAGAGGAAAATCTTGTGAGCAAAAGACAGGCTTCAGCTTTCATTCCTGCTCGCGCATCTTCCAAAGTCTCCAAACAAACTCAGCTCAGGTGTCTTGGGCTACTGTAAACTTCAGAGGCAAAGTTAAGAAACAAGATGAATTCAAAAGAGTTTGTGTTGTCAGCTACAAGAGTAAAAAAATGTTATCAGCTGCTTAAGCACTGTTGACTAATGTATATTCAAAAGCAAATCAACACAGTCGCACCCACTCTTCAAGCATCAAGGAAACCAGATGAGACCAGTGTCTCAGAGATATGGTGTCAGAGGATTTGGTGTGGTTTGTTTTTTTTTTTTTTTTTAGACAGAGATAGAAGGGGAGAATTGCATTAAAATGTAATGTTTGTCAATGGCAGTGATAAAAAAAGAAAACTTCCCCTGCCGTTGCTGGGTGCTGCATGCAGCAATCTGAATACATTGGTAATGTGAGGGACTGATTAGTCCTGTAAGGCTGCCTACAGGTTAGCAGGCCTCATTTCAAATCTCTGACAGCAATATGTGTCGTTTCATGCTTCATCCTCATTCCCCATGTTCAACACAAACCGGGGTCACTCTATATATGGAAATCACTGTCTTCAGGGCAAAAAAATTAAAAAAGGTGAGATTGCCGCTTTAACCTCACTGGCCTCAGAAAATATGTTTTAGTCTGATACATTATACTAGTAGGAATTATTTATCAAGAAGATACAAGCTCGATATTTCAGAAATAATGAGATGTTCTGGTTTTGCAGCTGAAATTTTATGGTCCAGAGAGCATCAGCTATGAATTCAGAGAATGAAGTAAACTTGCAATGAATGATACACAGCATGCAGCTGAAGTAAAATGGCTGTGCAAAGGGTAATATGAAAGTTATAACACAGTGCAAAGCTCACTATGTCTTAAGTGCCTTTGTTGCCAAACAGAGACAGATGTTTCAAAGACATTGCAGGCACAAGATGCTTGCGGTATTTATTGAGGGAAGTTTTGCCTGGGAAAGGAATTGCTCAATGAGAAAGTTTAGTCGCCAACCCTCAAATCCCACAGCTTAGAAGACCTACTGAAGTATTCATGCCAAGATAATCTGACAGCAGAAATGCAATGTTCAAATACTCAGTGTGGAAACATTAGGTAGGCTGCAGCAAAGGCTAGAGGTTTTCTCCCAGTAAGGGGTGGTTTTCACTCATACCTTGATTTTGCTAGAACAAAAGGAGGTGTATAAATCCATGAGTGTTGTTGTAGACCACTGTTCCTAGCAAATGTTATTTTAATCATAGCATGGTAAGGGAGCAATGTATGAGCTCGATATTCTCTCTGATTTTGTTTAGTTTGCTCTCTTGTCCGATCAAACAAGCTGAGTGAAGAACTTGCATTTCCTCTTTTATCACTCTTGGGTTAGGGTTCAGCAGAAGTATTTAAATGTCAGACACAGAATCAGTTACCAAATGTACAGTGCTGTCCAAAGTAATTAAATTGTTTGACATGGCTTGTGGGGATTATAAACTCTATGTGACTTAATGTGAACAGAAGCACAGCCATGAGGAGTGATAGTCAGCCCTTGCGGCTGCTCACATCCCTACAAGAAAGACCAACATGCAGGTACTTACTAATTACCAGAGGAAACAGGGCTCAGACCAGGGACTCAGCCCAGGGCGGTGCCATAGGGCCCTGTCCTTGCACCACCCAGCCCTCTCCTACATCTCATTCTCTTTCTGCTGGCACAGGCTGGAGGGCAGTTTATGGACTCCTTTCTGGAGTCTTGCCATCTGTAAAATTAAAAAACCAAAAACCAGCCAGAAATTCTCATAGGCTGCGACCTACAACTATTGAGTTGCTTTTTACCTGACAGTGCTGTTTTTTACTTGACAGCTGATCTGAAAAATGAGAAGAGGTATCATACCAAAACCTAAGATTTTTGCAATCTGCACCCTGGTGACCTTAGAAATTAACACAGTGAGTGACTCCTCTCTTTCTTTTCTGATTTCAGACTGTTGAAGATAATTTCCAGGCAGCTCTTGGGTGCAGGAAAATGCTGTTCCTTACCCTGGAGTTGGTAGAATATCTCAGACTCTGAGCACCTGAGAATATCTCAGCCCCTAGCAGGTGTCCACTGCCGAGTCCATGTTCACATGCTGGTGAATCCCAGGAGCAGCATTATCTGTGCAGCACATCTCCCTCCCAACAGCAGGGTCTGCCTCATGGAACTCAGGGTAAGACTCACCACAGCCACCTGCAGAGAGGATTATGAGAAGATGGTGGTGATGGAGAGGATGGTGAGCATTGATGCTGCTCAAAACCCAGATTTCAACTAGATGGCTTTCATCAGCCTCAAAAAGAAATTAGTAAGACCGACCTAACTAAGACAGAAACAATAAAACAAATACTTATGTAGTTTGTACTGAAAAATGTGCAGTTTTAACTGGTCTAACCTTCCAAGAAGTCTCCCTTTGGCTGACACAGGACGGGCCTGTGGTACAGCACTGAAAAGGAGCTGGCACTGAAGTGTGTACCACCAATGGAGCCACTTTGGGCACCATGAAGTGTCCCACCTGACCTTCAGCTCCTGAAATGCATGGGTCTTTAGGCCTGTGCTATCTCCTCCAGCCCATGCAGAACTCTGGGATACACAGCATTTCACAGGCACCTAATTCTTCAATAAATAAACGTATATATTCTTATATTTTCATGTCTTTTTCTTCAGCATAAATACTTAGGAGCTCTTCAATCTGTGCAAGGACTGCACACAACAGAAGAGGCCTGTGTGAATGAGATGCAGTATTTTAAACCATCAGGTTACAGTTCACATCCTGCAGAGGTCTGTGCTTGTGTTACAGCTGTCCTATCTAGACTGTTGCCATGTGTATTCCCAGCTTCTGACATCCTCTTCTGTATTCCTGTCTTTTGGACACATCCAACATCTACAGGGCCTCCAGGCCATATTTCTCCTCACAGAACCCCTGAAATCAGAGCATCCAGGTCTACATGCTATGGGGTAGCTTCTCTAAGAGAGAACAGGCTGCTTACTGGGTCCTTCCAAAAAAAGAGTAATTTTTAAAGTTTACCTGCATTATATGCATCACTAGAGGAACACAGGTCCTTGGAGATGTTCTGAAAGACCTTCTCATCAACACAGACTTCAGACTGAGAGTTAATAATGAGAAAGAGCTCAGTCTAATGTAAATTTATTGCAAAGTATAATACAAAGCTGCTCTGTGTGACTTCCTCCTGGAAAAAATTAATCAAGAAGGGCACTTCCACTTTGTTTCCACTGTCAATACACTCATAGCAATGAGTAAATGTAAATCCTCGGTGAATGTTGAAACTCTAAGACTATAAGGTAGGTTCAGGACATACTTATTAATTAGCAGTTAAGAAGAACCTGCACTCCTTCTTGCTCAATGGCTATGATGAACTCTGTTTTATCGTATATAAATTATGGGGTTGAATACCAGGCCAGTGTCATTCAACATGATAAGCCACTGTAGACCTCTGAATCATGAAAATGCACAGAATCACCCATGAGCTGCCTCAGCTCTGGAAAGAAGCGTTGTACTGCTCTGGCTTTCACAGCAATGACTTCTTCAATGATTCTGTGTTGAATGGATGTTCTTCTCCACAAAGAGTTTTATGTCTCAGGTCTGGGAGACTTAAACCTGAAAGACCTGTTACAAAGTAGCCTTGCACACTGATAATAAAACATCTATTGTTTTGGACTTACTGCATTTCTTATTTCTAAATACATCCTCAGTGCAGAGGTAGAACCCCTTCCTGAGTATACTGATGTAAATTGGGCACTCAGTGTCTGCATCACTTACGATTGTGACCCAGCTGAGATGCTGAGAGTACAAGGAAGAACTGGGATTAAATATTTCAAATGGATATATCTTTTTCAGATTCACATGGCCTCATTTCAGGCCACCCAATCCTTCATCCAGTTCAAAAATCCAAATGTAGTGGCTTTTTGACACAATCAAAGGGTAGGAGGAGAGACTTGCAGAGAGGAGGATCAACCTGTTCAGCATTCTGGCTGGCTGCTCCATCTGGGGGGTGGCCTTAGGAGACATGGGTGTGGATTCCCTCCTCTCCGCACAGCCTGACAGTGACTGGCAGTCTGTCACTGACCACAGTGTGGCCTGTTGGATCTGTCCTAGTGCTCAGCTGTGTGTTCAAACACATCCAGCACTGAGCAGTGCCAGGGGGATGCCACCTGTAAGTATAAATGAAGAAAACACGTGGCTCTAAAATGAAATTTTTTGTATTACAGTCACATGCTTGTCCAGCTGCAGTCAGTGCTGGTGTTCTCATTGCTGGTAAGTACTTAGGGATTTGGCCCTAATAATTGAAACAAATGGGCACAAAGTTGGTCTTGACACAGAAAGAAAAAGGAGAAGAAAGGATAACTATGTACAAAGTCATGGCAAGAGAAAGGCAAACAGAAGAAAAGTTCATCTGAAGGTGACTGAATGCTATTTCAGGGCTGTTGGTTGTTCTTTGGATCAAACTTTTGTGTTAGTTAATGACTCATTTTCCTTTTTCTTTTTATTTTCTTCTTGACTCTGAATTCTGTGCAGCATCTCTGCACAGAAAAAAATGCATTTGTAGAATGCTGATTTTCTGCAATTAGTTTCTGATTTTTCAGATTTGTCCTTCACTCCAAGGCTTTTGAGCCTCCATCAAGCAGCATTTTTGAGAGACTATGGGAAAAAAAATCCTTACAAAACAAAAACAGTATTTTCAGAATTCCACTCTACTGCTTTCAGACTATTTCCATCAACCCTCTTATTCATTTTGATTTATTTCCATCCATAAGCAGACTAACGCTTTTCTATGCTTTTATTGTTCTTCAAGAATAGGCCTTCTATTGGAGAAAAATAATGTCTCTACGACCACCACTTTGCTCAATGCAGATCTTCATTAATCTGCAGCCACAGTACAGGCTTTTAGCAGCAAGCACTTTTGATGGGAATTGAATTTGATACTGCATTATGGTTGTAGGGCTTCTCACAATAGACTGTGTTCTTTTCTGTGTCTGTGCACAATCAGAGAGACCCAATTAAATAATTTGGTGCAATAATGGAGAACAAAAGAGGATGAGGGCTTAAAGTGAGGGCTTCAGCATTTGTATTCTCCTTTTTCTGTATCATGTTAATTAATTTGCCTGAAAACCAAAAGAAAGAACATAATGTGAAAAGCATAGCTCATCTACAACATGGAGGCACTTTAAATGCAGATACCAGACCAAATCAACATGTAACAAAGGAACATTCATTGCATTTCCATAAGAAAAAAAGTTGCCAGCTAATGTTGAGTGGTCCTAGTCATGGCCACTGGAAATAAGAGGAGCTGTTTGTGGGGGGGGGGGGAAGCTCTCCAAGTGTTAAGGGCAGTATAATACCTTGTGCCCCTGTGATAACACCTACAAATAAATATTCAGTTTTGAAACCTAATTGGTGGGTGGAAAAGAACTGCATGCAACAGAGATCTCAATCTTTCTGGCCTTTAACTTTCTTTTTTTTTTTTTTAATCTTCTGAACTCGATTCTGTTCTCTTCTATTCTTCCCAAAATAGCTCTAAGTGGACACTTCCGGAGAAATGAAGCTCTGCTTCTCTGTTTGGTTTAGAAACTCCAGCAGTATTTCAGTGGGCACTTGGGCAGTCTCTGCTCCACCGTTATTCCCCTCTGCAACTGAGTTTATCCAGCAGAAAAGATCCATTTACTCCCTGCTGGAATAAATAGTGTAGCTCTTATTGACTCCGTGGAGCCTGGCAGGGGAGGTCAGCGAGCTGAGCTGATTTGCAGCTCTGATGACAGGAGCTCCCCTGCCCTCTGCAGTGCCATCCCCTCCACAGTCCCCCAACAGCTGCAAAACTGGCAGTCACACATCTCTCCTGTAATAAATCCTTTAAGCTATTAATTGTTTGAAGTCCTAAAAAATGCAAACCCAAGGATTACCCTATTGTCTCTTGTTCATTAGCAAGTGGAAAAAAGAATATCTGCAGAGCTGTGATCCAATTGCATTCATTACTGCTACCTGTTAAATAGTACTTTAGGGATATTAGTGGGAATAATTTACATAAAGGTTATTAATCTTATTTCACAGTATATTAATAAAAAGCATCTCATCTGGATAAAAATACTATCACAAATTGAGATTTTAATCCAGTTTGGAAATTTACACAATTATGTCTTTGTAAAATAGAAATATCTATGTCTCAGCTAGTTACAACTAATTTCTTTCTGTCAGGAAAAGCTGTTTAGTTTTGAATTTGAGCTGTACAGAAGCTTCATTACTGCAGCTGTCAGGATACCTGCATATCACTCATCTTATTATAAGTACTGAGAATGATCACCTCATCACCTCTCATCAAGGTGTATTACATACCTTTGCTGCTACATACTCTACTTCCCAACAGAAGTGTCTTTTTATATCAGCATTCCTCTGAATATTACTTGTGTTGACAAGTTACTAGGTTGAAACCTGGGTGGGAGGATCTGGAGGTATCACAAATGGCTAAGATATTTGTGGCTTTTAATCATTGCAATTATCTGTGCATTTCCAAACAACTTTTTTTATTATTATTATTAAGATAATAGGGGTCTTATTTTTCTCCCTACCCCTTAAATTTACTAAATATATCACAGCAGCGTTGTGCTGTTTGCTGACCACTATAGACTCTCATGATCAACTTTTCTGGGAAACACCACCAGGAGCAATCCTGGCTCAACTACATGGGAGGCTGCAGCCCTGCTTATCAGCCTCTTTGGTATACATGTGAGCTATCATGACAAGTGCTGTTCATTATGGTAGGTCTTCAGTCCATAATTAAAATATATGAGGCTTACAGTTGTTTTGTCTCTGTTTCCAGCATGGGGACATGAAAACAGATTGTCCTCCTTGAATCTTAGCAAGTCACATTCTGATCCAACACTTATGAAAAAAAAAAGGAAGGCATTTCTTCATATTCTCAGTTAATTCAGTCTAAAAGTGTCACACTTATTCAGCAGCAGTTAAAATAGTCTGTGATGAGAGCATGACAATTTCCAGCTAAACTAGAGGATAATTAGAAATGCCCCGTAGCAGGCAAGTCAGTGCTTCAATTTATTTGCTGTTTATTACCAAGTCCCTGCCCCTTGGGTGTAATGACTGTAAAGCAGCACCTGCAGCTTCCCAGTGTTTGATTTAGTGCTGTAAATGGTGCTCAGAGAGTAGATTAAGCTGGAATGTGATCAAACCTTATTTGCAATCCGATTATACAAACTGCTCCTTGCACTGACCAGATTGAAGTAATTTCCCTATAGAAACGTTACACTCACTTTGGTGTAAAAATGATTAACATTTGCTGACTGTAGGTCAGCCTTTCACTTTCCGTGTAATTCTTTATCAGGCAGGATGCCCATCTTTTTCTTGTGTTTGCCACATTTGTGTACCATGCGGTATTTAACCAATGGATATAATCAACCTCCTTTTTTTTCAGGTCTTCTTGATGAATGATTGTAATAAATAAGCACTCCAGCATAAGCAGATTAAACCATTTTTCCCCTGTTTGATTGTTCAGCAGTATTGACATGCTTAATGATCTAACAGAGAACAGCTACAGAACGAAGGAATTTCCATATTTTACTGAAAAAGGCTATTGAGGTATTTATAAACAGCCAGTACACACGTGGTGCTCCAACTTCAGTGGTGGGCAGGATTGCTGGGCACCTACATCAATCCAAGAACTAACCTACATTTCTTTGAAAAAGTGCCTAAATACTCCCTGCCACTGCTAATCCTTTCACTCTTAAATAATCAGCAACATAAGGCTTCTTGGTTCTCAGTAGCCTTTTTCTTTTTTTTTCTTTTTTTTTTTTTTTTTCCGTATCAGGAATGCTGGATGTGAAAACTGTTTCTCAGACAATTAGCCTCTGGTAATGAAATGCAACCAAATAAATTCTGCACATTGAAAGCAAACACTTGGCTCTCCATATACTTCTGTGACAATCAAAGAAATATTTTAGCCTGAAATGCATTATCAAGCCTGACTCAAATACCAGCAATAACATGTTTTGTTGTATAACATTTTAAAGCTGATTTTCTACAGACATTTTAGTTGTAACCCTTTAGAGGCCACAGTCCTGAAGGTTTCACTGATCACCACGTTCTCACCCAGTCTTCTGAGCTGTGAACTGGAAAAACATGGCTCTTGTCCCAGTCAGCCACCTTCAGAAGGGGATTCCTGAGGTGGTTTGCAATATGTATTGGGTGCAGCCATGCAAGCACCATCCAGAAATCCCCAAATACGTCATGCAATATTTTGCTGTCAAATAGATATGCTTGCCTGGTGACAGCCAGCAATTTGCTCCCACTCAGCTCCTGTGCTGGGGCTGTGCTGAGGCAGCACCACATCTGTCCCAGCACAGCTCGGAAGGGCTGCACATGAGTTTGTCTGACATAAATATCTTCTGGCTGCATTGTATGATATCTGAAAGATTAACATTAAGTCATGCCAAAAATACCAGTTAGCTTCAGCATTTTTAAACTTCCTCTACAACAAGTGTTGAGGAAATTAGCGTCTACAAGACAGTGGGCTGAGTTATGGTTTTGTTTATATGCCTTTAATTTCACTCCCTGACTGGAAAAAGAGAAAATTGGGTCCTGATGGATCTTATTGTCAAAGACAATTTTACACCACTCCCACTGGAAAAAAGTCAGACCCTTCCCATCAAAGAGGGCAGCAGATCAGCCCTCCCTGCAAAAGGAGGCATTTTCTCACCCTCTTTTCTGAAGACCACCTACAGCAGATTACAAGAGCTGAGGGTCCTGAGAACAGCTGGCTGCAACACAGCAACTTATAGCACAACTTTTCTCTGGTTTTACAGCAGCAATTCACTTTCTTTTGGACAGTGCCACAGACATACAATGATGGGAGTGTGCAGTGTGGGTGTAGGGGAATGCTGTGCCAACTGCTTGGTTCGTAAAGATAGCTCCTCATGGTGAAGCTGAGGAGAAGCATTTTAGTGGCTCCAACACAAAATATCAATGCTCAGTGTTTCACAAACGAAGCTCCTTTCCTCCTGTCTTGGTACAGTGTCAAAAAGAAATAAGGACTAGTTCCTCTTGCAGTGTTAGAGAGACAGGACAGAGACCCAAAGACATCCTGATTCTTTGAGTCTTAGTGAACAGGCAGGGAATTAAAATCTTATCCATATGGAAAGCAGGGTTGAGGTGACAGGGCTCTTATGCAGAGCAACACAATGGGTCCAGTATCAGAGAAAACAGAAGATGGCTTGGCGTGTAAGTGACTGTAGCAATAATGCAGAGCTGTGTAACATACAAGTTCTTGTAGCTCATATAGATTAAAAAAATATATTTCAAGAGACTTCTGCAGAAGTCACTCATAGGTTGAATGACTTCCTAAACATGGGAGATACATTTTCTGCTTTTGCTGTTTCTTTATCCTAATTCTTTCTCTCATCTTTTATTTCAGTCAATAAAACAACATCACTCTTTTCTTTTTCTTTTACCATGATGCGCACGCTTTTTGGAGTCAGTATCAATGGGAAGTTTGGACTGGATTCAAAAATGATCGTGCTGGAAGTTGTTTGATGTCAATAAGTATTTGTATGTCTGTGTGGGATGGGAGGCAAGAGCCCAAGAACCTGGGCCTGGCAGCCTTTGCTCACAGAAAGTAGGACTTCTTTTTGGTGAGAATAGGTCTGAAAAAAAAAAATCTCAGAAATTTTCCCTGATTCTGGCAAACTAATTTCTTACAGTGCGAAAAGGGGAAGGTAGGCTAACTTTGGGAATGCTAGTTTTCCTTAAATTTGGCATTTACAGTGGAAAAGGTCTTGTGCTTATGTAGCACGGCAGTCCAGACTGCCATGTTATGTTTTCCCACTGTGTTTTTTTCCCATGTTTTACCAACTGTCTTCTAACATCCCACTCTTGCAGTCATTTTCTGTGTGTTTTGTCTTTATCTGTTTAGGCCTGCAAAAGACTTTGCAATGCTTACAACAATCCCCAGGGCCTGGTTACTTCTGAGGAAAGGCTACTCTTTCCTTTGTGCCTGCACTTCTGGGAGGGCTCAGGAAAGCCTCTGGCGGTTATGTCGGGGGGGGAGGAAACTGCTTTTCCCAGGGCACTGCCTCTTCCATTACCTCCTTGCTCACTCCAGCAGCCAGCAAGAATGGAAAGGGAAGAGACAGTGTAACAGCAGCTGCAAAGATTTCACATAAGGCCACAGTCTGTTTCTTCAGGAGCAAGTGGAGTACACCAAGCTGTATGTTTAACACGATGGTTATTCGATTACCAGCTCTTGTTAATGACTGTGGTGGTTATCTCTTCATTGCCTCTGTTTTTTCCAAGTGAATAGGAGGTTTTCTTGTGTTTACAGTGGAGCATACTGTGAATGATGAGGTATTTAAATACTTCAGATAAATGAAGACAAATGTCCAGGTGAGGGTTTTCACTTGTGGCTGGAGGTTGAAGAGATCTAGGATTGGTCTGGTGATAAGATAACCTTCTATATTCCAAATACTGGTCCTGTGTGAAGCTATTCACATCAGGCACCTTGGCAGATGAAAACAAATTTGACTTTCAGGAATTAATAGTCTGTATTAGTTAGGTTACCATGAGCACCACTAAGCTTTGCTGTCCCTGATGGGACCCCCAATCCCCTCTCCTCTGGGGTGGCATGGGGTCCCTGCAGAACCCTGGACCTTGTCCCCACTTCATGGGGCAGTTCTGCTCCTCCTGTTCCTTGGCAGTGTGTTCAGGTACCCATGGGTGGATGGGTGGGTGACTCAGGGGACCTCCACACCATGGACACTCCCAGAGCCCCAGTAACACCAATACCTCACACAGCACTTTTGCTGGCAGCAACTTCCACCAGAAGAGGATTTCACATCTTCTGTTAGATTTTGATGTCTGTACCTTCTTCTTGTGGATGGTTAGAAAGTCCAGGTAAGGACCAAATAGTATTGAGTATAGCTCACGTGTGCAGACCTGCCTACAAAAACTTTTTTCCAAACTGGCTGTGCTTTCCCAAGGTAGCTCTTATTGATTCCCAAACTTGCTGTACACTTTGGCGTCTGCAACATGCATAGCAGTTGTTGTGATCTGAAAGCAGGAGATGGGCACTGCCAATTTAATTTTTGATTCTTGTTTAAGCCAAGATTTGAATGTGATGGCCAGAGATTTCAAAATATTATTAAATTCAACATCACTTACAGTGGAAATACTCTGTGTCTTACATGCATTAAGGTCAATGTTATCTGACTGAGAAGGTCACTGGCTAATTTAACTCTTGTACTTTCCTCTCACAGCCAACATTTTGGATAGTAATGGCTACAAATGGTCATAGGTCATGAATAGTCACCTGATCCCATGACAAAAAATTAAAGCACTTTTGTCCAGTGCGGTGGCAATGACACAGCTACTGAGAACTCACATTCTGCAATCCCTCTGTGTCACTCAGCTCATATAAAGAAGCAGTTTTGTATCAGTCCATTTCATTACTGTAAGCCAGCTTGAGTCCAAGGGCTGACTGAGAGATGGTTATCAGCTGCTAATAAAGTATTTGGGGTTGCAGCCTGCTATAGATTAATTGCAGAGGGATCTGCAGAGGTTACGTGTCCCTGCAAAATCCAACAGGAGCATCAGAGAATGAAAAGCTGCCTTATAATTCACTGCTAACACAGAGGACCTAGCCCTCTGCATCTGTCTGTTGCTTTATGTACTGAAGCCTTTCCTTTTCCAAAGGAGGGAATACAGCAGTGGCTCTGGCAAGTTACTTGGATTTGATTTCCTTTAAATCCAGGACTGAACTTTCCAGCTCTGTGAAGCCCAGGACCTAGAGGAAAACACCTGCTCTGGGGAGGAGACAGACCTTCAAGGAAGGCTGACATACTTCTTCCTCACCTTTCTCCCTTCATCCTAGGACAGATCCAGACTGCTACATGCAGCCAGAAATGCAAAATGTAGAAAATATTAATCTCAAAGGAAATAAATTATTGAAGAGATTAGTCAAGACCATCACAAGCTAATTGTTGGCCTATTCGACAACATCATTAATACTCAGAGATGAAGAGGATGTGCAGAAAACCAAAATGGGCATCCTGGTGCAGAATTCTGATGAAGAATGCAATACAAAATGCAGTGGAGGGAGCTGGAGGGACTGCGCACAAGAATTTCTGCTGACAGCTTGGAGATTCCCACTTGGACGAAAGTGCAGTGGAAAGACTTGGGTATACCTGTTGGTCAGAGCTTCTGTCTGAGTTGCCAGTTGTGAAGCAGCCTAGAAATATGCTTGGAGAAAATAAAATGGTTTTTTTAAAATCACAAACAAACAAAAAAAAAACCCCTACAACACTGAGAAAAAGCTCAAAACCAGCCAAAGTACTGCACATAAATGCAGAGAAATACTAGTGCCAGAACAGTTAAAAAGAAAGGAAAGAATTGCCAGACTGGGACAAATAAGCCTATGAGGCTGCAGCTGCTGCCATCATTGCCATGCAGGCAGTGGGACTGCTGGTCACCTGGACCCTGGAAAAGGGAGCACCACATTCTGGAATGAGTACAAAGGAATGCTCCTCAAATGACTGGAATTACAGAGATCCTCTTTTAAAAGAAGATATTACAAGTACTTGTCTTGTTTGGCTCAGCAAAACAAAGCTGAGGTGGCATGCAGAAGGGGAGAAATGCACAGGGCAGGAGAAAAGCTGCTTGAAGGACAGCAATAAATGGTGATCAGCTGATCCTTGACAGGTTTCAGCTGAAAGTCAATGTATTTTATCTATGAAGTTCTGGGATAGCAATCAGAGTTGGAGGAAATGAGTCCCTTCTTAAGAAGGAGCAGAATAATGTTGTGATATGTGAAGTCATGCTTATGGAAGAGGAAACTCCAGTGCCCCTCATTTTCCAAGGTATCCCCATGCTGTGTAACCAGGGGACTCTGACACTCTGAGCTGGGGGTTTGGCAGCCTTCTTTCCCACCTTGCAATGTGTGAGCCCAAACACACTGAGGTGAGCCCCTGAGAGCCTTGCCCAAGCAGGCCAACAGCAGGTGCCTGGCTGGAGAAAGGTGAAGCTCAGTATCCTCCAGTTAGAGGCAAAGTGTGGAAAGGAGAATGAGATTTCTTAGTCTGGCTGGCTTTCTTCATGTGCTGTTCAGCAAGGCGGTTTCATGTGGAGGCTTAAGAGTGCAATAATGTGGATTTCCATGCTGCAAGCTCAAGGGGAACAACTAACAATAGTTATGCTTCAGAGTGCTGGAAAGCCCTTGTAACTGAGGCAGACACAAACTGCAGCCTTGTGGATGCTTCCACTACCTCACTATTCTCTTGTGCTGCCAGGGTCCTGTCCCAGCACGTGTGGCACAGAACAGGGGAAGCATGGACTGGGAACTACCTGTTCTCCCAACATTTCCAAGTGATAGTCAGCAGTCTGGAGGCATTTCCCTGGATGACACAGTGTTAACAAGCCCAGAGTGAAAGACAGGTGGTACTGTCATAAATAATAAAAATGAGAAAAGGTGGAGCAGAAGATTCATTTGTAGTAGTTACAATGCTAAATTATTACTTGCCCAGCCCATTTGAGGTTTTAAGTGCTAGATAAATCATTTCACCCTGACACTTTAGAAAAAAGCATCTTCTAGCCTCATCCAGGCAAGTTTATAGAGACTAATGCAATCCCTGTTTGAATGAGGTTACAGATTAAGACACTGCTGTTAAAACCTTCTAATTATTATGAATGTAACAAGCAAATTTCTCAGTAGTGTTAATACATGTTGTTTGATCTCTAACCTATTGCCCTCAGAGTCTATTGTCACTGCAAATCCATAAAGGCTCCATCCCAAGACCAGTTGTAAATGGCACTTAATGTGCTCTAAATATGGATTCAATAACCACCACCATGTGTTTTCCCCATCAGAACACTGAAATGGCTTCAAGGTGTAAAAGACATGGAGTATCATACCCACTCCAAGAAAGGGATGACCTGTGAGCACCAAGGTGGCTTTCAACAAGCCAGTGCCAGTAGAAGATTATCCCTCATCAGATTTCAGAAACTGAACACTTCACCAAAAATTGTTAGAGTTGCCCATGGTATTACTCTGGTTTCTCAAATTAAGCCTGCCTCCTATCAGAGCTCTCTTTCCTGATGGCCACCTCAGTCTTGTGTGTAGCAAGTAACTCATCTCATCCATCAAAATCCAGGATGCTGCACAAGGACAATTAACATTTCCAGTGTGCTGTAATGCTTGTGAGTGTTCCACAAGAATGGATTTTCAGGACACACTTGACAGAGGAGAGGGATAGAAAGGAACTACAAACACTAGCTGAAAAGAGAGATTCTGATGTGTGTGGGAGAAAACAATAAAGGAACTAGCAAGGCCAGTAGTGCTGGGGTGAAGAGCATGAGAGGAACATGGGAGGGAAAAAAAAAAAGCCTGAGACTCAGTAAGGTCAGCCTGAAAATTTTCCACTTGGTTTTGTCAGAAGCTGAGGTCAAACAAAAAGATTTGGTGAAAGGCATGAAATTATCAGTCCAAGGAAAGGAACCTCTTTTTCATGGTAGCAGAGCTCAGATAGAACTGATACAATGCAGGTGTCAAAGCAACGCAGTCATTGTGAGGGGTTTTAAAACTGTATATATGCCTTGGCTACTGGAAACAATCCTAAGTGTATTAATAAAATGAAACAATCAAACATGGAGACACTGCAGGTAGGCAGAGAGGGAAAATTAAGGATATCTCCATGGCTCTGTGTCTGAATAAAGAAACAGAAGGGAGGCCTTTCAATAAAAAGGGAGCAAATAATGTAATAGGAAAAAATATTACAGGTGAGGGCTGGTCATGTTAGCTGTGAACTGCTGTGCAATGCAGGCTTAGTGCTTCAACGTAGTGGGGAAGCACAATGGATTGAAAAGAAACAAGGTACTTGTGTCCTTAATGGTGTCTGGATCCATGGAAATGGAAGGCATTGCTCAGCATGATGTCTCTGGCATGCAACAAGGAATTTTGTAGATACCATTGGCAGAACTGAGTAGTGGTAGATTCAGGTGCATTGAGTTAGGTAACCAGAGTAGCCTCCATCCAGGCTCTCTTCCAGTATCCAGTAATCCTAGTCAGACCTGCCAGCACCATGGAGATATCTTGGACACCTTAGGACAGGTTCAAAGGATTAATGTTTGTGTCTGCAGTGACATCTCAATCATTATCTCCTTTAACATCAACTGAGACCTGAAACGTTCACATTAGGCATCTACACTGTAGACTTTTAAATTTGAATGCCCATGAAATCTGGAGTAGATTTTTGTTTTATATAGTTGCAGTTAATTGACATGAAGGGATTGAGCAGAGCTACCTTCCACATGTAGAAGTGTAAAGATGATTGCTTTCAAATCTTCTTTCAAAATGTGAAATTGGATGAAAAAGGATAAGAGTGTTCAGTTTTTTAATGTATTTTTTTAGAAAAACAGAGACCAGTTTGGGATTGGATTGATGTTTGGCCAACCTGTTCCCTTTCATCCCTAACTCATAATATTGTTATCTGAAACCAACTATAATGTATGCCTTTTCAAATCCTGATTTACGAATTTCACGGTTTGAAGCAAGTATGACAACTCTGGCATGTATACATAAATGGGATACTGTGGGATTTGCAGTTTGTGGGGCTATTTGAGGATTGTTGATATCAGTGCAATTCGTATTTGATAGGTGTCTAGAGTTATAAATGTTAAGTGGCAACTTGATTGTTTTATCTCTCCTGGTGACTGGTTCAGGTGAGCCTCCACTGCCTATAATGAATACAGCTGACTGAAGCAAGATAGGGACATATCTTCCACACTCTGTGCCCTTACAAGTGACAGAAAAAGGGGGCACCTAAAGTATCTTGCACTGATCAAATACAGTGTCTAGCTATTTGCAATGCCATGACTTCTTGCAGAACACTGCTTAGTGAGAATTCTGCTTAGTCAGATCCCTGGGCTCTGACAAACCATATATCATTTATGAGCATTTCTTTGTTTCTCCTCTAAAGTCCTTATTTTCTTAAAAGCAAGAGTGAAAAAAGGCAAGAACAAAATAAATAAAGGAAACCAGGAACTAGGAAGATATTAAAAAAACACTAGGAATACAGGACCAGCAGGGTCCTACCATTCAGTTCAGTCATCAGTTACTGCAAGCACACTGGCCACATGATGTATTTAGTGAGCTCACAGAGCTCTCTCTCAAGTGCTGTTAGTATTTTGCTCTTTCTTTCCCAAATAAAAGGTTGATCCAAACCTTCTGCTTTCTGACAGCAGAGAACCTCCTTTCTCAGGCAAAGTTTACCCATGGCCAGTTCATGTCTATTTGTTCTCTTGCCAACATACTCCTCAGATGAACAACTCTGGTCAGTAAACATTTCAGAGGGGTAAACATCAATAGTAGAGACCAATCACTTCTGATTATAAGCAGCCAATGAAGCCAGTGTCTTCTAGATTATTATGTAAGAACAGGCTCACTTTTCCTACTAGCGATTCTCTGAATGTATGGGATTGAATTTTAATGATTGCTATGCCTAAAACTGTACATTCAAAATAAGGCATTTCCAGAGTTATGTACTGTGGTACAGATAACATTTTTTCCCCCAGTTCTAGAAATACCTTGGTTTACTCCACACTGCTAGCAGGCAAGCTGGTTTCAGAATCTGGAGCCAACCTAAAGATCTGGAAAACCAGCTTAAATCATCTCCAAGTCTTTCTTGTACAGGACTCTCCAACAAAATGGGTCCTGTACAAGCTCTCTTTTTTTGCCTTGTTTTGACTGTCTTTCTCCTGGATGTGCCTCCATTATCAGGTCCCATGAAACATCCATAATTTAGCTGAAGGGAATTTGCATAGAGTCTAGTGACAAGCCAGCATGTGAAGGCAAGTGAGACATTTATGGAGCATGTCACACCTGCTGCATCATCAGCAAAGGTTTCTGAAACTGAAGAGTCATCTGCTTACACCATGTGAAAATCAGGATGCCTTACAAGCTGGTGTCTTATTAAAGACCTATATATGTTTGAGATAAATATTATTCCTTATTTATTCCACACTTGGCTCCTCTTACTCATTAGTTTAAAAATGAAGACAGCCCTTCATTTAAGTAGAAATTAGAATAGTGTCTCTTTTCTCAATTGCAGTCCTGTAATTTCTTACCTTCCCAGTGAGTGACCCTTAAAACTCTAATGAAAATCCTGTGTATATAGAGAGAGATATTGATTTGAGGAACAGCCAAAGTTTTCTGGTAAATTTGCAGAAGAGAGTACAAAAATGGATTCTAATTAGCAGAAGTTGTCAAACTGCAATACATGAAAATAAAAATACAGTCTTCCAGGAGTACTCATTTCATGTCCTAATTGTCAAAATATGTGCCCTGTGAGACAGCTAATAAATATCTCAGCATATCCATATACCATATGATATTCCAGCTCCTTTGTGGTTTGTTTCTGCAGCTCACTACTTGAAAAGTAGAATAGGTTATACTTCCTATAGGTTTCATTTATAAAAATTGTTTAAGACAGTGGAAAGAAGAAGGGGAATAGAGGAATTTAGCTGCATGATAGATGAATATGGAGCAATTTAGCTTCCATGAAAAGAATATCCACCATTCAGGCACAGATTTCATGGTACAATTGACTACATTAAGGTTAGATGACATCTCACCAGTTTTTTGTTAGTTTTACAAACCCTTGATGGTGGCATCCTAAAGTATTTCTATTCCTGTTCCTCCCTTTCCCTCCCAGCATGACAACAGGCAAACCAAAACTGTCACACTGGACCTGCTCCAAGCTTCACCCTGTCCAGCAGAACATCTCTGACAACAGCAGGCATTCAAAACCCCAAAGACGTGTCAAAAAGTTCCCAGTGGGCAAATGCAGAATAAAGACCCTCTCATTGTCTTGTTGCCTCCTTTAATAGTTAGAGATTGGCTTAAGACCCAAAGCATGACATTTAAGTCAATTAAGTACTAAACAAAAAGTGGAAGTGCAAGCTCTGAATATTATTTGTATTTCTTGGAGGACACCCAGCACACAGACACATGGAGTGGGCTGATCCCAGGGCCACTCATACAAGCAAAAGTCTTTCCATTTGCTGTCCATGGGCTCAGGATCAGATTTGACATTAATGTTTTGGATGTACAGAGCAGACCCAGGCCACTGCACAAGCCAGGGGGATTTAGTGCCAGCTATGCTCTACTCCTGTGTGTGTTTGTGAAATGCCTCTCCTTTGAAGTGTGTTGCGAATGTTTATTAGTGCAGCTGACCAATGATTTAAGGAACCATAAGTGACAGAAAGGGAACATTTATTAGTATGTGCATATTCAAATCCCTCCTTTCTGTTGGATTTACAATCAGAAGTGCCTGGGCAACTACTGGACAATGTGTTTTCTCTCCTCTTTGGGAGGCATTTACGATATATTTATGGTAGTCATCCATAGGTCATGAGCTTTTTTTCTTTGCAAACTTTAATTTAATAATTCCTTATGTCTTCAGTCGCTTTCACACACAGTGTGCCTACTGAACTAATGCCTTATATTTCCTTCTGAATAGAAACCACTCCTGCCCAGACCTTGTGCAGCTAGGGATTTGAGTGCAGTAGACAATTTCAAAGACTGCTCTTTCTATTTAACAATCAGTGCATTAGGCTAAAATATTCACACAGATGCACTAGCAATTGAAAGGGTGCGCGGTGTAGTGACAAGGTCCTTCTGTTACCTGGACTGTAGAATGATGAATGAGCATTAGTGGAATATTCTTTTGGCCTTTAGGTTTACCTTGATCTTCTCACAGAATGCAAATTGACATTATACCCACATTTCTATAGTATTTATTACTGTGGTCATGATGTGAGGGCTTTTTTCAATATGAATAGTGTAAAAGGGGAAACATATTACTGCAAAGAGGCATTATTGTGCTGGGAATGTATAAACAGCTGAGAAGAATAGAGCGACATGCTCATAATGGAAACTGAAAGCTCTTCATTTTGTCCTGATTGTCTACCCTTCCTTTTTAAACAACCTCCCTTTTTCCTAGCTATCAATACAAAGTTCTTTTTGGTAAAATGAAGTGCATTCATGCTGCCTGAAAGAAGCTTTTAAAGTTGATCTGTGCCCACACAAAAGGGAGGCAGTGTTTGAGCACATCAAGTTGAGGAAGCAAACTTGGTCAATGTTCATTACTCATGGCTTGACACTCTGAGCCTCCATATCATTTTGTAAAGAATCAGATAAACTTTCCTCGTGATAAACAACTGAAATAATTTTTCTTAGCTGTCAAGTCCTTTTCTCCCATTTCCACCCTGTTCTCACACTCTTCCCAGCTCGTAAAAGCAACTGAGCACAGCTCTTTGGACTGATAAATGGGCTCCTTTCAAATGGTGGCAGGCTTCAGGAAAAAGAGATAATCCTGGATAATGTGGACACAGTTTTCATTTCATGTCACCCAATTAAACTGCAATTATCCAGAGTGCAACAGCAGAAAAACTGGAAAGAATGGTTGGAGAATGAGGAGCCCTGGCTCCCTGGGACTCTTTATACTACACACATTAGCCTAGATTTGTTCTATTCTGATAATAAAGTGCCAGTCTAAGCACTTAGCAGCACACAGTGAGAGACAGACCAGCTGCAACCTGTAGCTCAGAATGAAATACTACTGCAAGTGCTCTGGGAAGCATCACTTCGATCCAGAGTAACTTTCTGGGATATTATTTGCATCAGGAATCCAAATCCCTGTGCTGTGGTTAATTACAAGCAGAGCAATATGGTCAGGAGGTGCTCTGAACAATGCAGCGAGGTTCAGATTACAGGTAAAACAAGGACAAAAAAAGCCTTTTCTTAGCATGACTCACAGTAGCACTGCAAGCCAAAATAAAGCAGATATCAACCATTTTATTATGAAGGCAAACTGCATTAACGTCTCTTATCTCTTCAGCATTTTGGCTGAGATCTAGGGCAGGATGAATTTAATATGTTAATATGTCTTATTAAGTTACCGCTCTTGCAGTAAAATAAACTGGATAATCTAACAGATCTATTTTATCTCTAATTACCATGATTCAGGTAAACTGCAATTAAATAAACAGATGGAGTTTTTAAGCTTGTGGCCTGGTGTATTGGAACATTTTAGTAATTGAAATACATGTATTTATTATTACTGCTTTATTTCTTTTGCCCTGCCATGTGAGTGCATGGTGTCTGTCCCATAGGCATGGGCTATAAGTACAAGGGTAACAGATCGTGTATCTCCTGGAACTAAAAATATTTGGCTCCTTGAAGTCCTTATTCTTTGCCCTCACATTTTTTATTTCATGTACACAAAGGTCCGGGGGGTTACCCCAGGCTGTGAGGCAAGTCAGGCAATTCGGATGACATTCCCTTTCCTGAGGGGAAAGATGGGCATTAAGGTGCTACACTTATAGCACCTATACTATATTGTGAACATGCAGGCAATCACTTTTGTCTGGGCTCTCTCTGCCTGCTGGGGAGCAGCAGCAAAACAGAGAACCACCATTTCCAGTGGCCACACCTGAGGCTGAGTGCAAGCTCCTGTGCCAATTGATGTGGGTGCATCTGCCCTGTACAACAGTGCAAGGGGAGCAGCAAGGAACAGAATTTTCTAGGTCAGACTCAGAGCTCTCCACCACGACTGTGGGAGGCTCTTAGGTATCACTTTAGCCCTCATCAGGCACCAGGATTCACAGGTTTTGTGTAAGTCAATATCGAGTGATTAACTATTTTTGCAATATTTTTTGTTAGCAAGCCATGTAACAGAAAAGCGCAGGACAGACAGAGCAAATCTGAAACTGTGCAGCAAAGAATGGCAACCAATTCCCTAAGGAAGCACAGCTATTTCATAAGCAGTTAGGTTTGTGGACTGGAAATATTCTGGTTTACCTGAAATTTTCAGTTTGACCCTATATCCAGGTTTTCATCAAATGGAAAAATGCACTTCCCCATCCCACCTGGGAAAATCCCAGGTGCAGAAAGAGTTGGATTCTTCAGAGATGTTAATAAAATTGGGATTTCCCTGTTTCCAAAATAATACCAAGCCTCCCACGCTCTTTATTCCATCTCTTCACATTCCTACCTGAAGCAGGTTCTGGGCTGCTTTGAAGATTCCTTTTCTGTTTAAAACTTTTAAGCTACTTTGTTCCTCGTGCACCTTGATGTGAGAAGGAGCAGTAGAGTGGAAAGAGGGGCTGTGGCAGAGATATTGTCACTCACACCTGCAGATGATATTAATGGCATGGTTCAGTGGACTTTACACCAACAGAGACAAATATTTTAAAGTGTGGCAACTTTCTTTCAACTATTTTGTGATCTCAAGAAGCCTTTAAGTAGCTGTCCTATAAAGAAGGACAGTCAAGAGCCCTAACTGCAGGTTGGTTTACTGGCATGATTTTAAGGAACAAATGCATTTTCCTTTTGAAAGCTCCATCTAGGGGACAAGGTCATTTGACCAGTGATTTGCTTCTGTTTGAAACTGCCAACTTTTATCAAAGCCAATCCCAGCATTCCAATGATGACCAGGTCTGAAGAAGTGAGGGGAACCTACAGGAGGTACAAAGACTGATGTGCCTATTTAGGTAAAGAAAGGTGATTCCATTTGATTTAAGGAACAAAGTTTGGGCAACAAAGCAAAATAAATCAATCTCTGATGGTTCTAGAAGAAAAAGGTCAAACGGTTGAGCAATGTTAATCACTTGTCATGCTGAGATCTGTCCTGGTGAGCATGTCAAGGCATTGATCTCATTAAGTGACATTTATCTAAGTAAAACCAGAAATTAGGTCTTGTATAACACAGTATAGTACATCAGTTTTTCAGCAGAGTGCACAGAATGAATTCACTTTGAGTGTTAACAGCATATAGTGCAATGTAATGGGGAATGATGGTGCATGGGCTCATTTCACCCCTTATGCCAGGCAGTGTGCATGGGCTCAGTCCCTTCCCAGGCAGACCTGCAGTCCAAATAGGCAAGAGAGATAAACTCAGGCAAAACACCTTGGCTTGCTGGGCACAGAACCCGGGCTTTCCAGCTTTTAGTTCAGTTACCTCCCAAGAACTAGACAGTGCTGGGTAGGAGTTCTGCATATCAGTCACATAACTGTTTTATCACCTATTTTCTTATCTTGGAAATAGAATAAGAATGTAGGAGCATCCAAGCCAGATGCTGACTTCATTTACAGCAAGGGAGCAAGGGTAGTCACACCTTCGTAAATGCTTGTATTTCCTCATTTCTTTCTCCAAAGGGAATAACTATCATGTATTAATTTTCAGGAGAGGTTACTAGATGATGAATTTAAACCCTTTAAAATGTATGTATACTATATAAATGCTTATATTTTATATATATATATATATAAATATATATATATATATATATGATTTTTCATTCCTGTGTGGAAAAGGCAGTTATGCATTATAAGGGACTGGATTTTAAAGGATTGTAATCCCCATGTGATCCTTCTCTCCATTTCTACCTATTTGCAACTTGTTAGGAAGAAAAAGAAACTCTGGGATGGCTGCAAATTACCTACTGTGCCCCATAAGTTGTTCTGGAAGGAGAAATACTAACTTCTCAGGATGTAGCTTTACTGAAATATCAAAGTGTACTTTTCATGAGAGCTTCGTTAGTTGATGGCATTTTGCTTGACTACCAGTAGCCATTGTTCCCCTCAGAAAGGAGCAGTGTCAGATAATTTCACCCCCTGCTTTCTCTTTGGTTGCACAGTGGCCAGAAACAGGAATTAGAGACCCTCAAACCAAGCGGAGGCCAGGGCTCTGAATGGAGCAGCTCTGTCTGAATCTCATGCTAATGAGATCAGGAAGAGAGGAAATGCTGAACTCCAACCCCAGGCTGCCAAGCAGCTCGCCCCTGCCTCAGTGGTGGGCAGAGCCAGCTGGGAGCAGGAGGGTCCCGAGGTACCCAGGGGATCAGGATGCTACTCAGCTGGCAAGAAAGGGAGCAAGAGTTTCGCTTATCTTAATGGCTCCTTTTGTTCAGGAATCACAGTAGCAGCCCTTATTTGCAAACTTGGATAAGTATAATGCACTCTGAGCTCTTGCACAGGTGCTGGGCACTAGAGATTTTTCTCCCTGCCTGCACAATGCCTGCTTTTTTTTCCAGGGCTGCAGGAAGGAACTGGAAAGACTCAGTCAGACAAAAGTGCTGGCTGCACATTTGGCCAAAGCGTTGACTGGTTTTTGTTGCTTTGTGCATGGTGCCATCCATGAGCCCAGCAATGATGACCCATAAGGTGATCTGACAATGAGTGTTTCTTTTGGAGAATGTGTCAAGTGTTGTAGAAGTTTGCACATTCATAATGAAACTGACAGGTTCCAAAAGATAATTGCCTGGCAGTCTGACTTGATAGCTGTGTAGATAAACGGTGTATTTTCTTCCCTTCCTTCAAAAACATAACAAGGGAGGCAAAAATAGGACCTGGAACATCTGTAGGGATTAACTAAAAAAAGAGCAAAGCATAAGACAGAGAACTTTAGAAAAGCAACACACTCTTGTTGAGCCATTTTTATAAGAAGTTACAGCCAGTGAGGAGCTGTCTTACTGAGGGTTTATACCATCTCAATGCAACTTTGCTGACTTGCTTTCCCTGACAATCTAGTATTCGACTGCTTCCGTCTTCAGTAAAAGTTGCCAACCAAATATGATGTTTTCCTTCTCTTCTCTTCTCTTTTCTTTTTTTTTTTTTTTCCCCTCCAGTTGTGGTTTACAGCTTGCCCAAATCCACAAGAGGAAGTGATTGATGTTGCCATATGTTGGTTACTGGATGTAATACTGTCCAGTTCATGGACAAAATCCTTTTCTTCTTAAATATCTGCTGTCCCCCAGGTTTACTGGGTGCTGAGGGACCACAAAACTCAGTAGGCTGAATATCTGAGAATGGAGAGACTTACTGTATTCACCTCTTCAAAATGGTGAGGGCACTGTGGATTAACAGTTTGAGGAACCTACGAACATCTGTAACATGCTGGTGCATACAGGCTCTTTTTTTTTGTTAACCTCTACAGCAACTTAGGAGATGGAGCAGTCCACCACATGTCATTTAGGATGAAGTTAGTTAGCCCACCATTAGAAACTTGAAACTAAGTCTGACCTCACACACAAATATAGTCCCTTCTGTTAAGATTACTAGAAAGCTAACAGGATGCTTGGAGCAAAATAAATCCTCACTGTTAAGTACATCTTTTCCCAGTAAGGAAGGAAGAAGGATACAGAATATCCTTAAGGCTCTTGCTGTCTGTCTTGTTAGGATTAGGAACCTTCTTCTGGCAGAAGATGTTTCTTCCTTTGCGCATAAGGCTATCATCATATTAACTACTCTAAAACATTTCTATTGTGCTAAATTCAGATACCCTTCATCAGTATGGAGCAACTTTTGTGCTACAAACTTACAAATAAATGTATTTGCCAGTGTGATCAGTGATGGATTATACATCTTTTGCTTAATTATTTTAAATTATGGTATTACTATGTGCTTGTAATATAGATTATGGAAAGACCCATTTTTTTCCTTTCTGGAAGAACTAATGGAAGACTTCATTTCCATTAAATTTTGTTCCACTAGATTTTGCTCCTTGAAAAATTGTCAACAAGCTAACCGTTTTCTTATTAGACAAACCAGAAAGCCAAATACATTTCCTTATTCTTAATGTGGATTTGGGAGGTAACATAGTGATACATAACTCTTTCAAAAGAAGTTATAATATTTGGTTACAAGAAAAGCAACCAAAAAATAACTCTGTTTAAAAAAAAAGTATTTGAGAAGAATGGGAGATGTTTTTCCCATTTTCTTCACAAGAAAGATAGGAATTGTAAACCAAATGACCCATGTTTGTTTTAGTCTGTATCTGATAATTTTTAACTCTTTCATGATCTAGAGGTCCAAATGCAATTTTCTTCCCTGTTTAAAGATCTTAGAAAATACCTTTCACAAAGATACTTTGGTACTTCAACTGGTGAAATACAGAGTAGGTTTCTTACTCTCTCCCAAGGATTCCATCTTCAAAATAATTTAAATAAATATATTGCAACTGGGGCAAGATGTGGACCCTGGTGGTCTTCATTCAAGTTAGGAGGCTCTCTGGGTGAGGTCTCTCAACTCCCACCACAGTTACTCAGCTGGAAAAATGTTTAGGCAGTCATCAAGTGTGTGAGTAAGAAGGACTCCATGGCAGATGAATTAGTAGGGATCTGGGAATCGAAAAATCAATAACTTGTTCAGACTTAATTAGGATCTTCTTGCAGTGCTGGAATGTAGAGGGCTGCCTACCACTGGATTTTAGGTCCATCTGCCCTGGCAAGCCCAGAGAGCGCAGTGGTGCACTGTGCTGCCTTTACACCAGGCTGAAGGGAGGTCCCCCAAAGCATGCACCCTGCAGCTACCTGGCAGCTGCTGTGCAGGGCTCTGGTGGCACAGGCAGCAGAGCAGCAGCCCTGGGACGCTCGGCACATCGCTGTGGTATGTATGGGAATGAATGGTAACCGGAGTTGTTGCTGCTGGTTTTATTTTGCCTGCTTGGCAGAGGCCTCACTATTCTTTAGCTTTTGAATTAGGGTGATGCAAGAGGCACAGGCACTACGCTAAACACTCCACTGCAAGGTTTATCAGAAAAGGCTGCCAGTCCTGAGAGTGTTACCTAGAACCACAGAGGAATAGCAACACATTTTGTGGGGAGTCAACAAGTTTGTGGGCTGAAGGAATGAGTTAGTTCCTAATCCTCTGTGACTCTGAGTGACCGGTGTTCTGTAGGCTGACCACGCTGTATCTGTGGCAAGGCAACTGGGCATCTACCTCATGTGTCCACCCACAAAAGCCATCTGATGCACACGGGGAGCCATGCATGGCTCTCCTCTCGGGGCTGCTCATCCCAGGAGTCTCTAGCACACTTTGTTAAATCCATATGCTTGAGCTGTCAGGCAGATGCATCACCCCCATATGACCCTGGCTTTTTGTAAAGCAGGAGGAGGAAGCTTGTTTGGGTGAGTGTATCAAAAGCAGAGGAGCTCCAGTGCTGGTTGTTATTAACATACCACACTGAAAACATGCACTGCCTCAGCCTTGAGCCCTCCAAGATACCAGGTCTGTCACGCCGGTTGATAACTCCCATTCTCTGAGGTCATTCCCTGGGTCTCACGCTGACTTCCTGCATGACTTCAGTTGCTAAGTATCTGCATCATTTCCAAAACAGTTTTGAGGGGCTTTGAAAATGTAAAACTGGATAACTCATGCAGGGCCAAACTCAAAGATCAGTGAGTCTTCCCACCAGCACTGGTAGCTGAGACAGAAGTAGTCCCTCCCCTGGTTCAGAAGTCTTGCCTCCTACTCCCAAAGCTGTCTCTAATTAGCTTGTGCCACATGACCTAGCCTGGAGCTGAATCCTGTTTCAGCCCAGCCTTGTCCAGGCACTGCTTAATTTTGTTTGTTCCAGGCTTGCAGTTGTCTCATGTGGGAACGCTGACTATCAGCTCCTCTGCCCTATTGTTAGGGACCGGTGTGCAGGGCTGTGTGCCACTGATGGAGCTCCTCGGGAGATTAATGGTGTGCTGAACAATGCCGTGTAGTCATACCCTCTTGAACTCTGACACCTGACACTGGACACCTTCAGTAGGAGTCAAGGGCTCAGCAAGTAAGAAAATTCCAGCCAGATAGTGATTTCCCTCGAAGTATCTCCTGTGAATAATAGCACTTCTGTGATGTCATTTGTCACAGGTAGCTTTGCTTGTACTGGTTTTCACATAAATGCTGGAGAACACGGTCTTGTTATGGTTGTACATAGAAAAAGTGTTTTGCACTGTGCCAGGCACTGCCTCTGGCCCATCTCTCTTAGAGGTGGGAGGATCAGGTAATTTAGGGATTTGTACAGCAGTTTGTTGCAACTTCAGTCAAGAACACAGACAAAAGCACCAGTTTCACTTCACCTTTTATCAGGGCCTCCCTGGGTGTCAGCTGTCCTGCCCGAGGATACGCCTCAGAGTGGTTATCAATGCCCTGAGAGAGAGGGTGGGGATGTCAGCCCTGCTCGAGTGGCACCGTGTGCTCCCGCTCACTCTCCCCCTGCCCGTCAGCCCAGTGCCCTTTGGTGACACGAACCCCACGGCTGGGAGGGCTCTGGGTATTGTTAGCACTGCTCCCTGCAGTAGATTGGCAGCCAGGAGTGCCGGGGAATGACAGGTCCCATAATGCCCCCTCATCGCCAAGATGGAGAGCGTCACCTCTGTAACATTCCCAGCTTTCATTAGCCTGAATGCAATTGTGCTAGGTTTAATTTTTGGAGTGTTTGCAGTTTTTCCAGCAAATAGCTGTTTGAACACAGTGTCCCCATTATATCACCACAGTCAAAGAGAGGAAAGATAAAGGCATTGTGCAAAGTTTCTGTGGCTTTGCAGACAAGGATTTATGTACTGGAGAACTCTCATCTGGCAGTCAATTTGCCTTTGTCTTTCAAAGTAGTGGAAGTATCAAGGGAGTATGCCCGAGAGTTTTATTTGCTATTTACCAGATTACTGAAGTATCGGGCATCTTTAGATCTGTTGTAAAGACAAATGCTTTCAAAATGATTTTGCAAACTTTTGCTGAGGCTGAGGGAGAGGCAAGTGAAACCCTTGAAATGCTGTCCTTTGGATTGCTAGAGGGGTGCATGATTAAGGAAGGAACTTGAGACTGTACAGTTTCATGAGTTTAAAATGGGATCTGTCTGTCCAACATAGAGAGAAACTAAAAAATGCATCCACCGCTTTTAGCTTTAGAGGGGTAACCATGAAAACAGTTTTCTCTGGAAAATGACAATTCCTGGTTAGTGAACATATGGATAAACTGTGTTTAAAAAGGAAAAAAAAAGTCAACATTTTATAAAAAGGCAAGCATGAGACTAACTTATATTACTTAGAGGCTACAGTTAGTTTACAACTCAGTTTACAACAAGCAAGAAATACTGCAGTTAATGGGATCAGTCTTGGCTAACATTTCCCCCCTACATCTTTCCCTACTATTTGCTTCTGACTGACACAGCTAAAATTGTAGTGAAGGCAGAGCCTGTAAGACCAGGCTTTATTGTCTGAAAGCAGAACTGAATGGTATTCATCTAACACTCCTTAAAGTGGGTGAGAGCTGAAAGGAAAGCTGCTTACAAAAATTTGTAATTTAGCATTAAAATCAAATACTGTACTGGAGAGCCTGCACTATAAATACCTTAGCCACTCCAGACGATCCTGGGATTTATGGAACAGTTAGCATTACTAACATGCTAATTAACTGAAAAAAATACATAAGCCAAAGTGATTCCCATGATGTTGCAGGAAGAAATCAGATCAGAAGCTGCTGAGGAAAAAAGGCCTTTATACCAGAATAAAATATGACCCACTGACTTAGAGTTATCAATAGAGACCAGTAAATACCCTGGAATGTCTAACTAGCTTGAAAGACTACCAGTGCCTGAAGCCAACATGTGCAAAAATCCAAAAAAAAAAACCTACCTGAATGTCTGGCATCCATAAAGTACTTGTATTTTCTGATTCCAGGTAAAGTATTATGTGAAAGGCCATTTCTGTATCTAGCCTTGATAAATCCAAGAGCTGTGAAGTATCTCCTTAAACAATTCTTATCTCCTATGGGAGATGTGAGACCAACCTGCCGAATTTTCATTATCTCGTTTGGGGGGAAGTTTCCTAGCTTATTCTTTCACAGGTGTAGGTGGTGTCTGTTTGTTTCTGAGGAGCTGGTTCCTGGCCAGATTGCTGAACTCGCCTCAGGCCCTAATCCACACTGCAGAATTCAACCCCTTTCAAGGCACAATTTTAAGGAATTTCCTTTGGCCATGCGAACCCTCCCCACTGTTACATGAACCTTTCTCCTCCTGGTGCCAGGAAGGAGCAACCCAGTGTCCCGCTTTAGAAAAGAGCAATGGTCCTGCTGGAAAGAGCACCTTTTGATGCACCACAGGCTGTGTTTCAGCCTGATATGAAGCAGACATCATGAGAATATGCCAAAGGCCAGTTTTGTGTCACTGTTGCCATTATTTCAGTCTTCCACACTGTGCTGATGTTTTCTTCTCTTTGTCTGAGAGATTCTTTTTCCTGGGAAGGAGATGGGCAGTAGAACATTGACTCCACCATTTCCCTGGGTAGCTGGTGAAGCTCTGCTCTGGTACAGAGTGCTTTCAATTGGATCAGTGCAGCAATCAGAACTACAGGCATCTGCAAAACATGGGCAGAGGTCTAAGAGGGGCAAGGAAAGAAACAAAGCCTTTTGTTTAAGGTGCTGGTCTGAGGCTCAGGAGATGTGGGAGATCTGCCAGGGTGACAGATATTCATTGCACTGTCTGTCTGTTCATTTTCTCTGCCCTCTGCTCATGTTGCTCCTGTTTTCTCTCTCTAGGATACGTGTGTCATGGGGCACTGATTACATCTCTCTCTGTGGTTGTACAGGGCTTGCTGCTGGGGTAGATCGCTCTGGATACTCCCAGTAACAACAAATAATAAAGACAACTGTGGTAGGTTATTTGGCATGTGATTTTGGGGAGAGAGACATGTACTAGATATTCTAAAAATAATTAATCTCTTTTTTTTATAAACTGCACTATCAGAACTCTCTTCTTCCAGATCACACCCTCAGTCCTTAGGATTACACTCTCAGGACATTCTTGTAATAATGGCAATAACTTTTCACTGCTTTGAAAGATGCAGTTATTACCCCTTTTTTTTATTTTGGACCAAAAATTTTAACTACCCATCATCAGGACTGAGGTGCCTCTGTGGCATGAGGTAATTTAATACTATAGAATTCTCCTCTCCTGGATACTGATTGTCCAAGTTTCTGCCTGGAAAATGTGATACTTTGGCAAATTTAACTGTAGATTTTTATCACAGGCATGTTTACAAAGACCTAGATCTGTATATGATGCTACATGTAATTCCAAATCTTCATAATAGAAATTATTAAATTAATCTGCTTCAAATAAATGGGTTGAAAATTGCTTGACTTTGGCTACAATAGAATGAAAGGTATTTCATGGCTCTTATATACCTATATGTATTTATTTTTATATGTATTCACACACATATCACAATACATACACACATGCTATATGAATATGTAAAAAGCACTTTCTGCCATGGGTTCAGAAATGCAAGAAATATTACACAGATGGAGAAACTGATTTATCCTTTGTGGAGCAACTTTAAGGCAGCCTGGATTTCCTCTCCTCTGCTGCTCAGAAACAACGCCAAAAAAGAAGTTCAAGAAGATCTATATGAAACTTCAGCTGATGATCCGTGCCCTCTCTGGACTTAACCCAGGCTGAATATATCTTACACAGCCTAAGACCTTACAGCCTAGTGTATGCAAATGGATGTCCCCTATATAAGGCACAGAAGTGAATACAAGGTTTATACTTAACTTTATATATATACATATATATATATATATATAAACTAATATAATATTACATATATATATTATATATATAATATAATATATATGTATATATAAGTGCTTTGCTGAATAACACTTTGCCCAAGAACATGCTTATTTCTAATTCAAGGGCTTGATCCCATCTAGTTAGTTAAACCTTTAGATGAAAACAATAAAAACAACAGAGGCTTTAATCCCTGGCCCTTTCTCCTGAAGATCTCAAAAACGCCATGTTTATCTAGGTAAGAACAAGACTTATTTCACCAGAACAAAAAGTAGAGCTTATGAGAGCCTGTGTAGCACATGTCCATGGCACTAAGCACACAGCAGTGTCAGTGCCTTGGCACTGTTCCCTGGTTTGGACCCTCATAAGATCAAACCTCATGCAGGTGGAGCTGGCTAAGTGTGGAACCAGCACGTTTGTGACTTGGTCTCAATTCCCTACGAGTATACCATAAGGGTACAGTTGTGAATCCTCATGATTTCTACAGTCTTTTCTCCAAAGCCTTCTTTGGTTTTGGTTTGGGTTGTTTGTTTGTTGGGTGGTTTTTTTTTTGTTTGTTTGGGGGATGGGGGGAAGGATGTTGACATTTGTTACTTGTTTTATGTCTCAGCTCCATCTCTTTGGGACGTACTTACATTGTCCTCTTAACTCTTTGGGGCACTGTAGCCCAACTCCAGGCTATGTACCAGAACAGAGAACCTGGTGCTGCACAAACAGCAGGTACCAGCACTGTGCAACGATTTACTCATTACTTAATCTTGGAATCGCTGGACCTTTTAGGCTGAAAAAAAAAACCTTTCAGATCATTGAATCCAGCCATTGACCCAGCATACCAAGTCCACCACTAGACCATGTCCCTAAGTGCCACATCTACACATCTTTTAAGTATCTCCAGGACTGATGGCTCCACTGTTAGTGAGTCCCCCAGTCAACAAGAAAGAGTCTGACCTCCAAGGCTTAATGTGTGAGGAATGACCTTTGGTAGATCTTTAGGATGCTGATGGAGCCAGAAGTGCAGCTGGAAGCAGAGTTCTTCCAGGGTTAATTTTGCAAGGGTTAGGCCATAAAAATACAAGCCCAGCTGCAAAGCACATCTGGGGGAGTCAAAAAGTGATGATCCCTTCCCCTCTCCTCCACAGATCTGGAGACTGAGCATAAACCAGCTTCTCTGTTTCCACAGAACACTTTCTAATCCCACAAAACTAAACCCATGCTTGGCAAGGAGGGACCGAATCAGACATCTTTCCCTCTGGAAAATCACCATCCTGCTCTTCATGCATGAGAGGAGGTGAGGGGAAGGATCAATTTTCTCCTCACCATCAGTTAGCCCAGATAAACATGTCGCTTGGCAGCTTGAATGACAAACTTCTCATGGTCTTTTGTAATAGTCCAGCAAGCAGGAAAGTACCAATGTCCTACTGCTGAAAACCTGAGGAGCTTTTCCTTGGGAGGGTGAATATGCTTCCTCTTGGTCTTGCCTTCCTCAAAAAGAAAAATATGTGGTGCTAGCTGAGGGAGCAGCCAGATCTGGAAGGCCATGTGCTGGTTTTGGCTCACTGAAGAAAGCCAGCATCTGGTTCAGCTCTGTTTCAAAGTTAAATTTTCTTAAATGGAGCCAAATATTTAAATAATATTAATAATTTTGTTTCCTGAATATTAACTATGGTGAAATGACTTCTGTACCTGCAATAAAGGGCTTTTAGGGCTTGTGAGCTGCTCAGTCTCTCTCTCGTTTACACAGTCATGCAAGCCAGCTATTCACTGCATGGCACATGGTTTTAGCTACACATCCACTGCTTAATTAAAAGAACTGCTTTTAAGAGAGCAATAGGTTTTGGTTTGGGTTTTTTTTAGTCACTGCCATAGTAACCTCCGTACTAAAATACTGAGTGCTAAGAAGTAATAAAAATTTATGAAACGCATGCAAACTCAATAAAATATTAGTTAAAAATTTATGACATGATATGTCATTTTGTGTCAGGATGCACACAAATGCTGTTCAGAGGCATTTGGGGGCTGGGAGAAAATAACTCTAAGATACTTTGCGGAGCCAATACTCAATGCCAATTTCCACTAATTATCTGGCATTCTCTTTTTTTCAAGTGGGTGGGAGCTTTGTGAAACTTTTCAGGCTTCTCTCATGTTGGTGAACACCCTACGTTTGAAGCTACCTGAATTTCTCCGAAGGGTGTGGTTCGTGTGTAGTGTTTGGAAGGTGAATAGAAGACCCAGTGGGATCCTCATGTTTATCTCACAAGAGGGCATCTCAGGCAATCATCTCCTCCTGAACATCTCCAAGATCCCCTTTCCCTTGGCAGTGCCAGAACAGTGTGGTTAGCCTGAGTGATCCTGGTAATGAGAGCTGTTCTCAAAGTAGTTTATCCCAGAACAAGGAAATTCTGTGATTTTGCCATCAACATATCAGGAACTGAGATGCACACAGGTTTTTTTCTTTTTAAATGTAGAATTATTAAATAAAAATTCAATGGTTAGGTTGATTACTTTCAAACCCCTCTAAATCATCTGCAATGACAGTGCGGTGGCAGGTCTTTCACTTCCCAGAGTGAAGCACAGTGATGGCAGGAACAGGAGACAGAGGAGGGAAGTTCCCACCAGGTTTGCTTCCAGAGAAGATTGTCCTGAAGCCCCCAGCTTCAGAAATAACATCCCACAGCAGAAGCCTAGGGAGAGGCAAAGGTCCCTTTCTGCCTGAGAAGAAATGCCCTCCCAGAGCAGCAGCTTTCCCATACCTTCCTTCCCAAAATTTGCCACTGACTAGTTCTGGCAGCACTCTTCTCAATTTTCTGGCTTCTCTGACTTCTGTTCATAGGTTCCTTCTTCTCCCTGTGTATTACACAGTCAACTCCCAACTACCTGTGGGTGGTTTATCCAGGTGGCTGATAAACCATGGATGTTGGGATGCAGAGCCAGCTCAGATCTTGCCAAGCTTATTAACTCGTATGAAGTGTTGCTCAGCTGCTGCTTGGGCCAGCTGGGATTCAGGAGAGGAGCAGCCACCTCTGTACCAGGATGAGACCAGCCTAAGGCACCTGGACATGCAGGGAGCCAGATGGGCTCCCCCTGCTTTGCCTTTCCTGCCTTGTGGACGAGGGGGATGCAACTGGAGAGACACACAGACCCTCCTGTACGGACTCAGGATCACACCTGAGCTGCTGTGAGGCTGGCTGACCTGTGATAATTCCTCAGGACTTTCTGAATGCTTTTTGCTGTGCCTGTGCTGATCTTGTTCACACGCCTCACTTCAGCACCCGCATTTGCAATTTCTGCATGACTTGACCAACGTCGCAGAGCAAATCAGTGGCTCAGACCAAATTCAGGCCATCTGCTCCACAGCCCGTATAAGGTGGCTTAGAATCTCACACTGAGAGCTCTGTGGGCTTTCCCATAATGGATAGGCATGGGATTCAACTGGAAGTCTTGCTCTTATTGTTACTATACAGTAAATGTGATCTGAAATTTTTAGGGAAAAAATTTATTTTTAACTCTCGTTTATTCTCTGCTCTCCCATTTCCTTTTTTTTTTTTTTTTTTCTCTTTGAAGGACAGGAAATGTGCATTGATCCTAGAGCAAAATACAAATTTAAAATATCAGACTCAGACATGCAGGCCAGAGCAGATGCTGACTACTCATAGAGCAATTGCATCTGGATACATTTAATATTATGTCCTCACATTTTTACGCTCAGTTTTTACGCTTGTCAGCAGATTACTTATTTCCCAAATGTGGTATTTCTGGATTGGACCTGACAGTGATGGCACAGTGCAGGAATCTGCTTTGGGAGCATGGGATGCTCAAGCCATGTGACCCACAAGTTAGCCTCATGGGGTGATATCAGAAAAAAATGTGCACAAAACACAGCATTTCAAACCACATAGCCAGAAAAAGCATAGGTCTGTTTTTATCAATGAGGGTTTGGGCTGCCTTCTGCCTGGATGGCTTGGAAATTTTCTATTTCACCCCAGTGCCCAAAGGTGACCTCAGTGTTTTCAAGAAGAACAGAACAAATAGCTGATAGAAAAAGGAGTTAAAGTAGCCTTACTGAACAAATAAATTGGCAAGTGTATCTAATAATTGCATGGGTTCAGCATTTTTCTGCGATAAATGAGTAAACTTTAAATGTATCTCTGAGATGTGCTATCACAGGCATTGCCATGGGCAAGTTTTATCCAATGATGAAACAGCAAGGCCTTGTGAGATAAAGATGATAGAAGGGGTACTATCAGGTGGCAGCTGGGTAATTACAACTCTCTATTTGGGCTCTGTAGTGATGCTGCATGTGATAAGTGGAGAATAATGAAGAAAAAGGAGTAGTGATAATACAGGAGCTAAATGGTAGAAAATAGCCTATCATAGCCCAGAGCCCTCTGAGTGCCTATGGGGACTTTGAACTATCTTCTTCAGTTTTCAACCACAGAAAAAATACTCTCTCTTTCTTCTTCCTTTGCTAAATTTATGTCTGGTGGGACAAAAGGGAAAACTGAAAGGAAATCAAGGGTATGTGAAGAGAATATGACCTTTGCAAATAACACTGAAGGTCACTGTGTAATTATTCTAAAATAAAAGTATCCTGTAATCTTGTCTGTACCCACAAAAGATGTAAGACCATTTTTTAATGTGATTCCAAACAGATTTGTTGGGGATCATGGTTTATGAAAGGTCAGCTAAAGTATTTCTAATTATATCTTGTCTAGCTCTTTGCTCAGAAGAACACAGATGCCATTTATTGTGATAGAGTCAAACCCTGATTAAAGAGAAAAACTGTCAAAAGACAAACTCATCGCATGTAAGCAAAAAAATGTTATTTCCTGAGTGAATATTGGCTTTTGTAGCATAAAAAAAATTCCAAAACAACAAGCCCACAGGATAATACCCTGGAACTGGTCACTGAAACTTTTACCCCAGTTTGTTCCATTTTATTTTTTTCCTACAGGTAGTAATACCTACTATAGTTCTGGGTGAGCTTGGCACAATTTACCAGTTATCTGAGAAACTCTTGGTAATTTTTTTTATTCCCCTGAGTAAGACAATAATTCCCTGGCACTTTCTTCACTTGGGAGTCTGATACCTAAATGTCACTTATACTGGATGTAACACAGTGTGGGTGCTTTTATACGCGAGAGAACTCCACATAAAATATCTGCTGCCCGAAGATAAGACAGAATTTGTTTTGCCTTTTTTTAATGCTTAGCTAAATAGGGAGAGTAAAAAGTGTATTGAGCATAATGAACATGTATGTTCATGTCTTTTTTCTTCTTATGACACTGGCTCTGTATTACCACAGACCCAATGAAATAACATAGAAGATGATGTTGTATCAGCACATTAGCAGGATGTAGAGTGAGTCTCTTAGGAGCATAAAGCTAAATTAGACTTTTTGGTATAGCAAACTGTGATGTTTAAACATTAGTGAGGCCAGTATAGAAAAAGGAAATTTTATGTAGTGCCTAGATTTGGGGGACTTGCAGCTTGTTGGTAAAACTGAGAAAATCATACTCAGTTTTAGGGGGAAAAAATGAATAGAAGTCCTGTTCTCCTCCTGACAGAACCTGACTGGAGTATGACATTTAAGCGTTTAAGCATTACAGAAATAAATGGCATGTAATAAAATGTTTACAGCTGAATAGTATGGCTGTTTACAGGCTGAAATGCCACAACTGAATAAACAAGGAAATTCACATATACTTAAGAAAAGCCTTTTTAAAGCATATACCTTATTATTGTATTATTGAATCATAATATCTGTTTTAAATGTTTTAAATTTCAAATTATTACTATGTTTAGTGGGGCACTAAGATAATCACACCAGAGGAAGTCCAATCCTTCCTCTGATTTAAGATAAAGGTCTTAGTAAAAAAATAGATCACAAATCAGAAGATCGTGGCCTGAAGAATTATTAGGCCATCTCAGCCAGGAAGTGTAGTTTCTCATTATTGACTGACTCCTACTCTCCTGGAGTAATAGGGTTTTGTCATTCATTGACCTCTGAGGCCTTATTTATGTGCAGGCCACTTAGTGCTTTGGCCAGGTATGTGAAATACAACTGTGACCAAATGACTCCACAGTGGTACCCGAACATGAGGTTCCCTAGGAGGGGATTCAACCCTCCCACCTTTACACACCCTAAAGTTCATCATCTAAGTTTGAGTTACCCACACTGCTCCATATTTCAGTCAATGAGGAGAAACTGGCACCTTTGGAAAGAAAATTATGTGTCCTGTGTCAGACATCCAACTTAAGGAGGGATCAATTACCCTCAGGAAATACCTAGTACTCCTGACGGGATACAGAGAGAGCCCGGGGTGACTGGCTTAGACATTTAACTTCTAGATAACTGAAGACAGGTAAAATGAATTTCATCCTGCCTTTAAAGGAGATTTGTGTCCAGTGAGATCAGGACGGGTCTCTATATTTGGACATTTCTTTCATTTTAAATCATGCTAAGTGCTTTCCAAACCACAGGGGTGAATAACCTTGTTGTCATTCATCTCAGTCAGCCTGGCTTGGGTTTAACTCATTGTTGGCTGCACAAAGCTTACACAGAGATTTTCAGGTGGTCATGATGACTCAGGCAATCCTCTGCTCCTTCTCCTAAACCCCATCCTCCACTGATCATTTGTGTGGCCGTGCAGTGAAGCAGACCAGCACACTGACCTTGCTGAAAACTGGGTAGGGGAAAAAAAAGTTGTCGTCTGTTCTGGCTCAAATGATCATAAAAACAACCATGTTTGAAAAGTGGAAGAAATACCAGAAAAGCAGCACTGGGGCTAGAGACTGCTTCCAGACAGCCTCCATTATTTGCCTTTCCTTTCTGTCATCCATTTTTCTTGAGTCAATGTTAAAATCCTTATTAAGGCTTCACCATCTTGCCCGGATTCCTGTAGTTCTCAACTCTTCATCCACACTGCTCTTTCTGTCCTGTCCATCCAGCAAAACCAATCCTTAGGGTGGTCTTCCTCACCCTATTCCCTCTTTAAACAACCCGCTCACTTTGGGGGGAAGCAGAAAATTGCTTCCAATTACCAAGGACTCTTTGTCAGTTCTGCAGCTCAGACAGATGTTCGTTGGCACTGCCCATCATTTGTTGAGACTGAAGATCCACAACTTGTTCTTCACTTGGGATGATGTAATTACTGTCTTTGCACTCACTTTGGCCATTTTAGTCTGCTCTTCTGCTGTTCTTCGGCAACCAAATCCAGTTCACAGTACATAACCAAGTAGGCAAGCAAAAATGAGGGATTGAGCAGTGGCTGGAAGGAAAGAGGAGAATGGAAACTCCTTTTACAGACATGCTGAGTGCAGAAAATACACTGTCTGGCCCTGAAGATCCAGGGGTTTAAGGAGAGAACTGCCCTGTGCATGGAACTTGTATCAGTTAGAGAAATCATTTCTTTTTGGGCAACCAGATTGAGGCTTAACATCAAACTGGCCCTTGACATTGTCTTCTGAAATGGTTTACAGAGGAAAATGTGACACTTTCGTAATCTAGAAAGGAATTAGCATTTTTGTTCAAATCTAGACTGCATTTTCAAAGTGTCCCAGCTGTCTTCACTTGCTGGGCATTGGTTCAGTTTGCTCACATCACACCTTGGCATGAATCAGCTGTGCTTCTGTTTGGTGAACCTAACCCAGAAATCATTCTCCAGAAGTGCACAGAAGTGCATATCCAGTGCTCCCACGGCTTAAAGGCATCCAGTCCCTGGGCTTGTGCTGCTCCTAGCCCAGGTTAACCTCTCTGAAATGCACAGGGAGTGGATGTAAGCTCCTCAGCACCACCTGATCCACACTATCAGTCTGCCCCTACTGCTCCAAAGTACTTTACCAGTGGAGATGTATGCTACATATTATCCAATGTGGTAAAAGCAAATTCTCTCTATTTCATATTTGCCTTCCTCCCAAGAACTTAAAGTCAGAAGCCAACTGCCACGTTGCAAAATAAAACTGAACTCAGAAGCAGCCCCACTAATGAGTTTTAGCTTGGTGGTCCTGGTATGACCCTTGTTAAAAATCAGGAGTTTTCTGCTGGCTGCTTGCAGTCTTAGACTGTACTCCTAGTGATTGATTTCTAGCACCTTAGTCCATAAAATATACATCTATTATACATCACTTTTATGCCTGCATGTAACAGTTTATAGACATGAAATCCTACACATATACACTTGCTCTCTACTGATTCGTGACTTCTTCTTTTCTTACCAGTTTTACCTCCTGAAATTGCAAGGCCTGTATCAGGGAAATGAAGTCAGAAATTTTCATAATTCTTAAGTGTATTCATACAGACAGGGAATAATCTGTTCTTCATGTCCCTGGTAGATAGGGCAAGAATTGATGAGCTTAAATTTCTGCAAAGGGGATTTAGGATAGTCATTAGGAAAAACTTTCTTGTTAAACCTTGGAATAGATTGCCTTGGGAGGATGAAGGATCTTCATCACTGGTGAATTTTTCAAGAACAGGTTAGACAAGTGTCTGTCAGGAATGTCACAGGTATAGTTTATGTTGCCTGAAGGGGGTAGAGAGGGGGTAGAGAGGGGCTAGATGTCCTCTCAAGGCTGATTCCAGCCTCTTTTACCTGTGATCTTCCAAGGTATTCTGAATGTTTTATTTATCTATATCAGTGTATCTCAGTATTTCTAATACAATGCTTATCCAGAACAGAGATTTAAAAATTCCTAATCCTCCAAGACTGCAGATCAGTCAGAAATATGTCTTGCTATCCATTGGGACTTGACACCAGTGCAGACACTGGTAGGAAACTACTGGCTTTGGCTGGAACACTGTCTATCACATTATTCCCAATTCTCCTAATAAAGTGCCATCTGTATTTGCAAACCTGGCATATCCTTGAACCTGGATGTCAAATCTTAGTAAATATGTGAAAAACCTGTTGATAACACCATTAAAAACAACTAGGTTATTTATACCATCAAGCTTCAAAACATTCCTTTATGTCACTAGAAGTTCTTTGTCAGCCAGAGGATCTCTAAAACTAACAGCTTTGAAATATAAAAACATATTTTCCTATTAAATATGTACATGTACAGAGTGACATGATGCTTTTACACCCAAGAATATCACACTAAAATTGCACTCCAGAGAGAACAATGCTCATTAGAAACACAAATGCCTGAAACATTGTGCAAACCAAAATGTGTTTGGTTTTGTACTTCAACATTGTGCCACGATACAGGGGTCTCCTTTGATCCATTTCTGTGTGCTGATGCAACAGGGTATTTCCTGCTTATTTCTCCCTCCTTCCTATTTCCTTCCTGGTTGCTATTCCCTGACTGACTGATTGTCTTACCTTCAGTAACACAGGAGTTCATGCCCATGAACTTGACAGCAGTCTGCTTTGGGAGATGACAAAAGCTGCCCAAAGCTGCCTGCTGAGAAGGCAGCCCTGTGCTGGAACTACAGAGGTACTTGGCACTAAAGAACTTCCATCCCACATGGCACTAAGGGAGCAGTCAGCCAAAAGCCACCATCCTTGTTTTGTGTCCAGCTCTCACACCTCACTGAATTCTAGGGCTTCTCCTGAGCCAAAACTTCTGGTTGTGCTATGCTGTGTTATAGGGCAGGACTCCACAAGGAGAGCTGCACTCCACATCTCTGAGAGATATCTGCTATCTTGCTTGAAAGCTGATATACCCTCCAACTTTGCTGAAGCTGTTTTAGTTAAGCTGTAACAACTCAATTGGCTAAATCCTTACTAGTGATATGTAGTTAGAGATCACCCAGAGCTGATATTGGGACTGTGGGTCTTGTCCTTAAGAAACTTTAAGATCTTCTTTATTTTCTCAAAAATGTCAATGGAAAACATGATAATAGCAAAGGATGGGCAGGGACAGATTTGTCAGCCGTGGCATCAATTCAAATGTGCATCAAAATACAGTGGACTGACAGAAATGAATGACAAAAAACCCAGTTCTCCCACAAAAACTTACATTCTTGCTGTACAACAGGCAATTATTTTGCTTAATCAAATTTTCAACTAAGTTGCCTACAGTGTCAGAAAGCCACAAAGTCATTTAATAGTCAGCAATTTGAATGGGTTGGAGAGGAAATATTTAAGCTGAACTGTTGCTGACGAGATTTCTCAAGCTCAAGAAATTCTCACATAAAGGACAATATAGGGAGGAAATGAGTTGGCTTTAGAAGGAACAAATTTGCAATTTTTTTTTTTTCTAGTTCTGAAATCTTGAGCAGAAGTCTCATGGTATTGGTTGTTTTTGCATGAATACATTGCACACATTTACAAATACATTGAGCTTCATTAATTGCTGTGTATAAATGGATTTCCATTGTTATGTTATGGTACAAGGAGGAACCACCCAGATTCTAATTTTCTCAGAAATGTTGCTTTGTGTTGGACAGAAAGGAAAAGAGGTATCCATGACATGGTAAGGTAAAGGGTGCTTTAATCATACATACTTTGAAGTGTAGATGTGAAAGCAAATGAATGACCTCTCAAAATACCTACTTCCAAACTCCTGTCATGCAGTAGATATTCAGTCCCTGAGCAATAATTCAGAGAGCAATTCAGGTTTCTACACATAAAGCCATGCTTGGTGCCCTGTGTATGCCCAGCCTCCAGCTCTGCCTCAGCAGACTGTGGACCTCCTGTGGGTCCTGCCAGCAATCTGCCAGCCCTGTGCAGATGTTTTGGGTACCTTCAGATGTTTACAGTGGCAGTAGATGCCTGTATTTAGGCTTGTGAATTGCACCCCTGACTTTCACGTGCTCTGGTTTCCTGTCTACAAAATGACAAAATAAGCCTTGCTTCTTGCCAGCCTCAGCCTGTGCCAGTGTTTGCCAAGCTGTCACAAGTACTGACAACCCTGAGAATGCCAAAGACATTTCCACTGCAAAAACCTCATGGATTAGGGTTAAGTCCACGCCCAAAATTGTCATGTGATCTTTACAGACAGCAACCTTCTGCCTGCCTGCTCCTTGTGGGCAGGTAATTCCTTCCCCTGGAGCAGCTTTCACAGGCTGATCACAGGCACATGGTCTGGCCCTGCACCCTGGCAGTCTGCAGTGACATCTCATCTTCAGTAGCTGCAAACCTTCCTTTTGGAGGGCTTTTCCCTATTCCAAGTATGCACAGGGCTGCCTGTAGCATGGCCTTGTCTAGAGCCTATCAATAGAATTTAGTAACAGGACTAAATTCTATCACTTTCCATTAATTGCACATTGAAGATATTTGTGTAGTATAGCACAATTTGCCAATAATATAAAACTGTTTTTTAGCTGACATCCAAACAGAAATTCTGCCAGGAATCTATTTTCTTGTTCTGTAAAGAATCTCAATAAGGTATCTGTCATTTTAAAAAGTCAATCTTCTCCTTATTTAAAGGTATTAAGCAGTCCTTCATTCTGGTGGCTGCTTTTCAGATGCTTCAGGCTTTCTGATCATCAGAATATCACCCACTGTCCTTTGGAACTGGGATTTGTGACAGCCCGTGGTAAATGGCCTGGAACAGGAAAACATTCCACAGATAATTTAACTGAACCAAATTATTTTAGAAAGATGAATCTGCACTTCAGTGATACATTTATTGATTTGATATAAAGTATTCATTTTCTGGTTGTATTATTTTATCATGTTAGCTGTTTATTGAATTTTACTTTTTCCTTCCCAGGGAATTTATTCTCAAAACAAAGGTATTTGGTACTCAGTTTGAAAGGGTTTTATTGAATCTCTGATTGCGTTTTCCCCTCCAGCTGACTTCCATTTAATCCTTTTGATTTAAATATTTCCCTGTGTAGGAGTTGACAGCTAGGAAGGACTATAACATCAGGATACCTTTCACTTCATCCATTTTTAAATATTTCTTCTGAGGAATTAGTTCAACCACTGTAGGACCCTGTCAAGAAAATTCATATGCCTCCAGACTTGATTCCTTGCCATTATGGGTATTTATCATTTCTTGTGCTAGCTGTGATCAAGGGGGCCAAAAGCAAGTGTAACTATCACAAAATTGAGGAGCTGCTCTCAAGCCCCATACTGGCCTCCTCAGTATTCTCAGATCAGTGGCCACCCACTCTTTTTGAGTGGGAGCTCAAAAAGAGTTTCAAACACTTTGCCTCATGCTTACTAGTAAAATATCAAAGAATTTGCTAAGTGGTTTGATTTTTTCAATAGTTTGACTTTGGAGAGATCTCCAAGCCCAAAGTAGGAGAAATTTGAGGTGCTGCAGAAAAAGGCATTGGCTACTCATCTCCTTACAGCAGGCACTGAGTCTTAGGCCTCACCTGAAGCTACTGAAGTCAATAATATGACTCAGATATACCTGTATGTGTTTCAATCATATCTCTAATTACAAAGTAGATAATCTCTGTTTGCATTCTCTGGGGAAAAGTTCACTTACCTGCCAATCAGTCTGTAGATTTACCTTCCAGCTCTGTCATGAATTTATCCTGAGGAATACCTCTACTACTCTATGACCTGAAAATGTTTTATGTTCACAACATCATTGTCAAATTCACCCTGCAGTGAACGTATTGCAGTAGGGACTTGTGGAAGTTTTATTAATATATTGCAAATATATATTTCTCTCTATATATACATCTTCTCCATTTCCCATCACTATAACCCTGGTACATGTGCTGAGTGTACAGAGTAGCCCAGGTTGCATCTTTTCCTTCTGCAGATGTGGATATAGCAACTGATCTGTAAATAGGCTCCAGCTGGGGTCACTAGGGGTGAGACAGTCTCCAGACTTTCTCACATGCAGGTCTGGAGGGAGAAAGAAGTCTTGAACCATGTGCTTGGTCAACTTGGACGCAGTTTGAGCTTTTACTGAAATCAGATATGTCCACAGTTCTGCAAAACATTACCTGATCCTTTAAATATGTATGCAGATGTTCCCAAGCAAAACCTCCTCAATCATAAATCTTAAGCCATCAAAGCCTAACTAGGAATTACTATATGAGAAATCTCCAGATATATAAATGTATTTATTTTTATAAATAGTAAGAATTTTTAGAAGATCATTTGTGCCATCACTGCTTTCAGATGAGACAGATAAGCAGCTGAAATATGAAATGAATATGTAGACATGAATTTGCATGGATGAACAGAAGCAAAATCTCGCATTCAGCTTCAGCACTGGGTTTTGTGAGCAAATGGTCCTGAATGAGGAGTTTGTTCAAAATCAGGACCTCTCAGTGTTTCAGTGTCCCTCCCATTTTATTCAACAGAATGAAGAAATTCCTTAAAGGGACCAGGTATGTTCTGCTGATTGGTTAAAAATTGATGAGGTGCTGCAAAACATACAGTGTTTACAGAAATTATTACATTTACAGCACAGATTGTATAGAGAATTTGAAGTGTGTTTGTGCAGCTAATTAGGAAGATAGTATGGGAAGAATCTGCATAGATATGATCTGATATAGGAGATAGGACTTTAGAGAAGATGGAGAACCCTCTAATCAAAACTAACATATTCAATAATCCTAAGAATTATGTTCTCTCAGATACACACATCCACATTATCGCCAAAATGTACTATTAGATCATAAAATTTGATCTGCAGTATGTTAGACCTATTACTTCATCATCCAATTAAATCTGTACACAGCCCAAAAACTTCTGTTTGATGAAAGGATAATTAGTTTTTGACTAATGCATAACTTATAGAGAATATCTAGTCTTAATCTCTCAATAACAGGAGACAGAAAATCTTTTGCATGGTAGTTAATTTGAATGGTTAATCCCACTCACTGCTAAAAAAAAGTGTCTAATTTCTGTCCTGGATTGACTTAGCTTCCGATTCCAACTACAATTTCATTCTCTACTAAATTCAAGATCACTTCAGTGCTCAGTGTTTTCTCTCAGGAAAAGGATTTATATACTGTAATCAAATCCCTTCTCAATTTCCTTTCTGTTAAGATTTTTAAGTAAAAAAAGAGAAGATCTCCAATTCTAAAATCAGTTACTGCATTCTTTCAACACTTTCTCTAACTTTTCAATAGTTTTTGAAAAAGAACAAAAACTGAACCCCTATTCTAGCTGTTGTCTTGGCAGACCAACATCTGCAAGTGCTGCCACTCTTCTACTTCTGTTCATCACTTGAATGTTTGTACAGCCAGATGGTGTCCCTTATGGCATAGCACTGCATTGGGAGGGGCTGTTCCTAGTCTGCAAAGATCAGACTTTGTAGGACACTATCAACTGGTGGGTTTTTTGTTTGGCAAAGCAAAAGAAGCAGCTCCTTTTCCTGAGTTGCTTCTTTCTTGTTCTGAACATTCTGCTTCCACAGTCTTCCAGTGGTCTACAGGGACTTCTTAGACCCGCACTGTCCTGCACTGCCACTCAACACAGCTGTTTGGATTTTCTTCAATAATGGAATTTCCAGAGCTCTGCTTTACCTGGGAGAACTCCTCACTTCCCAGGGTTGTTGTTTCTCCTGAAGGCACCCTGGCTCTGTGTCACGTGAGCTCTCACACAGACCAATACCCTTCTCCTGCCATCCCTCTGGTTCCTACGCCAAGAGCTCCTGGCTGGGACAGTCCTGCATGCATCTAAGCTCAGTCTGTGCCAGACTATGATCCCAAAGAGCAAGCTATGACATCAGAAGGCAAAGGTAGCTGTTGCCTGTCAAGATTGTCCCAACACATCTAAGTCAGAAAGCAGTAAATTTCAAGATGAGCTGTCTGCTACATAATAAACCTTTCTTAAGAAAGCAATAAAACCAATACCCAGTCTTGGAAGTGACAGTGAGGAGAGAGAGGATGCAAGAGTAAAATGGAAGAGTGGATATGGCATTGAATTATCTGAGGCTTACAAGTGGGCAAAGAGAAAATTCCTGAAGTAGAAGCTCGCAGCTGAAATCTGTACTAGGAGTAACAACCTATTGACAAGCTAGAGAGAAGAATTATATGAGGAACAGAGGTCACTGACAGCCAAGGGGAGACATGAGAGATGCTAAAGGGAAGAATTATATTTGTTCTGTGGAGGGGGAACATAGACAATCGAACACATGAAGACTGCCAGCAGTAGAGGCTGGGAACAGAGACGACAGTCTGGCTGTACGGACTGTTCCCACTGTTCTCAGCTTACAGCAGTGAATCCTCAGGGAGAAAGAGTTTATACCTCCCACAATTCAGAAAATTCTCCATCTACCTCTGAGCCTACCTATGGTTCAGACAGTTAATTTGCTCTAATAACAGGCCTAAGATCCACAAAACAAAAAGTAGCAGCCATCTCAAGACATTTTTCGTTGGGACGTTATTTTAATTGGTAGCTGATGCCAGTCAGAGCTGTACTCACCCCTCATATATTTCTAAACTAAGTGTCAAGGAGAGCTTGAAGCAAATAGGAGGGATTCACCAAGGAAATATCATATTTGACAACTATATTTCTTTTTCTCAACTGATCACTGGGGTTCCTTAAAAGAATGGGTACTGTATTGCTTACCTAGCCTTTAGCCAGAGAGGCAGGTCAATATTTTACTCTTGTACTGCTCAGTGCAGGCAAGCAATTAAGTTACAGCATTGAGAGTGAAAGATGGTGATAGCCAAAAATCACTGTCAAAGACAGTAGGTCCCTGTGATAACAGAACCCCATTCAACAAAGTGGTAACATTTATAAGTTCACAAAACCTTGAAATACTGGTCTAGTGCCAGGAATCAGATCTTAAACAGATTAGAGAACGCCCTGGCTCATCAGCTTCAAGTTGAATGAAAGCAGAAAGTTTCATTTTGGATCAATGATCTCTAAAGCAGGCTAAAACCTGCTGGAGAGGGAGCACCTATACCCCCAGCTTTTCTTCCTTGTTCCAGGAGAGCACCACAAGCTGCTGATACTCAGCTCTGGCAGAGGGAAAGCAAGGTCCTGGCAGCTTGAGAAACAGAACATTTTGTTATTTTGTTTTCTGAAAATCCATAGTGTAACAGTGTCCCCAAACTACCAGATGATTATCAAAACTTTGAGATACATGCAATTTGTCTCCTTGGAGCACTTCACAATATTGGCTTTAGGTTTCAGAGTGTTGAGTGTTAAATTACTCATCACAAACAAAAGTTCTGCTGCAGGATAGGTGTTGATAATAATGCCTGATAGCTGTGCATAATGTTTCGTTTGGCAGAAGGTTGTCTGACTACTACAGGAAGCAATTGGCCAGAGGATCTTGTTGAGGCACAAATAGTCAAAAAGAAAAAATTTTACATGAGTGAAAAATTTGCACACAGAAATGTGGAGCTCTGTCTCTTAATTCCCTACTGAATTAAAAAAAAGCTTTTGCCTTTCTGGTGGATTTGTCTGCTATGCAATGCAAAGAGAAAAATGAGAGACTGAATGGAGACACTGAAGACAGACTCTGACAGAGATGACATTTTCATGTAAAACAGCCATGCTTTAAGAAGCTTTTTCCCTGTGGTCATCAGAAGGCAAATGTGGGTAAAATGTGAAATAAGCTGTGGACACAGGATGGAGTGGGAGAGAAAGAAATCAGAAAAAAAACTCCAGGAAATATACCAAATCCTAAAATGAAAAAACAAAACAACCCTACATCCTCAGTCTGAGCACAAAGGTACCAACACAACTGATTAGACAAGAGACCAAGAGAGCAAATATTTAATGGAAAGTATTTTCCAGCAGACATAGAAGTTTCCATCAGAGGTCATGGCAAGAAAGACCCTTCTCCTATCTTTGTTCAGTTCCTGGTCTGAAGCCTCCATTCCCTTAAAACCCTGACCAAAAGAAGAGCTGGATATTCTTTTCTCTTTGAGAATCAGTGGCTATAGAAGAAAATATGAGACACTTTGCTATGTAGGCAGCCAAGAGAATTAAAGAAATATGCATAACATGGCTCTTTCCTACTGTCAACAAAGAGAGAAACTGTGAGAGATGGCTGATGCCAAGCATTTTTCAACACTTGATATGTCAGCAAGGTTCTGGCAGGTGTCCTTAGGCAAACAGAGTACTCGTCTGAGCATGTTCAATATCCTCTTGGGAAATGCTGTTTTCTGACTGTGTGAAGCACACAGTGCATTTTTACTAGAAAAAAGAACTTTTTTCATAGTAGATAAACTCATGACATTTACCCATTGAAGGTCTTGATGTAAAAAAAGCCAAAATAAAACTAAAAAAGGGAGAATACAGCTTTGGTACTCTGAGAAGCTTTAGAGAAAATCAGCTTTTCTGCACTGAACTTCAACAAAACATTGACACTGGAAGAGAAATTGCCCACTGCAGCTGGTCAGACTATGACACAGGCTGTCACATCACCTCTGGCAAGAGAGAAGGGGACACAAGGACTGGAGTCTGAAGGGAACAGTCCTTCACAGGACTGCTGGTGTTGTGTGTGAATACCTGAATGGCACCCTAGGAGCAATAGTGTTCAAAGATGGGCAAGGGACATAGAATCCAAACTGTGGGAAAGAGAAACTGAAAAAGTTAAATGGATCCATGTTCTGGAGTAAAGAATTCTGAGGGTGAGTTTAAATTAAGTGGTGTCCGGATGCTTTCAGGAAGGTCTGGACACAGATCTCCTACACCATCATAGCCAAGATTGGATTTTACGCATCCCACTTGCTACAAGTGGAGTGTTAATTTACTCAAGAGCAGCAGGAGGAGAATTAGACTTAGGCTGTGGGTGCTAAAGAGTTTGATGTGTTTTTATATGGGAGGTCAAGATTTGCCTAAATTACCATAAACCACTTTTTGCCACTGCTGAAAAGGAACTGCCAATTTTCCCATTTTCACGCATTAGAGCAGGGATTATTTTTCCAGGTACAAGTATCATTTGCAAAGTAAATATGGATGAGAAAATATTTGATTAACCATCTTTGTCATCTGACAAAAAGGTGTGAAAGGGAAGTCTATATGACATTAAGTGCTTTTAAATTTAAATATTTACAGGGGATACCCCGATTTTTTTTTTTGTTTTAATTGGAAATTAATTAATTAATTCTAATTAATTACATTGATTAAGACCAGACACAGAGACACAGCCCTTATTATCAAATTAGAAATGATCTCTAAGAACTTTCAAAACTTATTGATCATGAGTACAAGTAATTTTCAGGGAAATTCAGGTTTAGACATGCAACTGCTAGCAACATCTGTCTCAAACATGACAAACACCTAGCAATGGCACATCTCACTAAAGGTTTAAAATCATGCTCTGATCATATTCTGATCTTCATTTTGAACTGTTAGGCAACAGGACAACTCCAATAAAATATATCACTGTCTTCTGAAAACACCTTAAATTAGTAGAAAATTTAAAATAAAGCATGAAGATATTTAGAGAGCAACATTAGAATACACATCTGACTGCTTATATAGAAGGGGAAAAATGAAACAACACAGTCAGTCAAATTCATGGTCCTGGGACTGTTTATGAAAATGACAATGGAATTATTTATGCTCAAACACATTCTGTTGAGCCCCAAGGTAAAATCAGGTATCTCAGTGTTGGCAAAACACAGAGACATTGTGGGATGCTGAATTGTCCATTTTCCACAGACAAGTCTAAAACTGGAAATAGCTGCATCATTTTGAGATTTCTGATTCCTTAACATAAAGGTTTTGGGGTAGATTACCTTTTCACTGTTCTATAACAGAGGGAAGACTCCTCACAAGAATGTCAACAGACTCACATTATGAACTGTTTACTAGATTTGTCATAAGTATTTCAGATTCTGATGTTCATTGCTAATTTTTGATGGCCATATGCTTAACTGTGAAAGAAAGATGAGCAAACTTTATCCCCAGGAAGGCAGAGTAGGAGCTAGCTGAAGTTGGGTGTTATGTTCTTCAGTGCTTCACATCGTGTAATGTTGACCAAACTAAAACTCAGACATCAAGTGGAGCAGGTCACTGCCTGGTTCTTTGGCTTAGCCATTGCTCAGAAAAAGCACATATTTCTCCTCAGCAAACCTAAGATTATTGTTTTCTCTCTCTTTAACATTGTCTGATTTATCTGTCCAAGCTGGCTTATCTGTCTTTGCCCTTTGAGGAACTTGCTCCAGAGCACACAAATGTTTTTTTCAGGAGACAGAGCACCTTCTTTTGTCTGTTACATTTATTTTATATAGTGAGGTAAGTTCCTTCAAATCTTACTGTTTCAGTTTTCTCTCAACAAAAAAACTTCTCATGGACTTCTTAGGGATCTTCCTTTAATTTTCTTTACACTTACTTCCATTCAGATGTAACTTATTCTGTTATATCGTCTCTCCTCTCATTTTCCTTCTAGATTAGTTTTGAATGCTCAGATATTGCTAATTTCCAAAGCTAGAGCTTTAGCACAGTTACATCTCTGGCTGCTTTATTGTTGTAGTAGTAGTAGTAGTGGGTAAAATTATTTAAAAATATTCTTCAAAAATTTTAATGGCTCTTTTTGTCTCTAGAACAAAACCAATTTGGACTTTACCATTGCCTTTCTTCTCCTTTTGCATCTTGGCTAAGGTTAATGTCTTCAAAATCTCTATTTCAGTGACAGTCAGCCTGCATCCTAAGTGAAGCCCCAAAAGTTAGTCCCAGTCTAGTCTGCACACCATGTCCTTGAAAGTAATTAATAATGGTGCTGCCAGCTGCTGCCCTGGACATTGTATTCTGCTACTGAAAGTGCTCACTCCAAATCAAGTCTGGCTACAGCAGATGAGCAGTCCAGCTCTCCTGTATTATGGGCGAGTGCTCCAGCCCCTGGCCTGAGAGGCAAAGGAAAAGGGACACTGCACACCTTCTCACAAGAACCAGCCCAGCACTCTATACCTATGTACCACCCACATATTCTCTGCTTGAAAACAGAGAAGGAAACCAGAAACACAATGGTCAAATTAGGAAATTAAATATTGAAGGAATTAAGTCTTTTTTCTAAAGCAATATTTGCATGGCATATCAGAAACATTTGATTTCAGCCTGAATTGAAACAATAACAAATTCTCAGATGTCAGCACTTCTTACAAAAATGATATTCCATATCTCAGCTGGTCTTGTCTAACAGGATTTTCTCATTAACCTCCCTAAAAGATAGCATTAATACCTCCATGAAGACTTTTATTTTTCTCTCTTCATTACATTTCTTTAACATGTTGGGGGACGCGTATTGACTTAATAATTACCATTATGATGTTGAATATAATGAAACAACCAATGATGTCTTATTGGAGAATCTGATTCACCCTCTATTCCTTTTGTTTTATATTAAAGCATCATTACAAAGTTACAAAGTCATCTGGTCCACCTAGGCCTGCTCAAAGCATGGCTAACTTCAAAGCTAGATATTGAGTTGCTCAGAGCATTGCCCAGCGGTTTTGAACACCTCTAAATCACCTAGGCCTATGTGAAAACTTGTAGAGGGCTTGGAATAAGGACCTGCATCTCCTATTTAGAGCACCAGTACCTGCATAGTGCTGTGAAGCATTTTGAGGTGTAAAGTACATAAGAATAAGTAGCTTTCCTGTAAGACTAAAGTTCTTGCTTTACCTACTTGCACATGGTTGACATACAAAAGCAACTGACATCAATGTACAAAAGGTGGAAACATACAAAAATGTACAGCCGCTGGGCTGCTTAATAGACACAGGAAAGAGGAAAGAAACCTGAAATAACTGTGCTCACCAAATCAACACAGGTTTTTTTCTGGTTCACTCTTTTTATTCCCTCTCTTTGAATTCCATAGGACATCCACAGTTTTCTGGAGCTGCCTTTTAAACTGCAAGAATATAGGGCTCATAGGTAGATTTCTGCATCCTGCAGGGTCGATAAATAGAAGCTAAATAATAATGACTGTAATTGAAGAATTAGTATCACTATCTCAATGCCCACTGCTATATGCCCACTGCTATTAGCAACACACCATTTGCATATTACAAGTTTTTACATTAAGTAAAATTAAAGGAACAAAGTGATGTTCTCTGTTATTACATCTTCCTCCCATTTCCAGATGTATTCTCTAGTAAAATCCTAAACATGGTGCAGGCATGCACAAGTCTGTCATGCTACTGTTATGTTGCCAAACAGGTAGCATGAATTTCCCTCAGCAAGCTATAAAAAGTGCAGAAGTCAATGAAGCAGGATTTATGGTTAGAGAAAGAGATTACAGAATGAGACTTAAGCACATGCTTAACTGCTTTGCTGAGCTAAGGCATATATGGGGATACTGATAACTTCAACACTTGCAAAATCCTTCATGATAGCAAACCACCATTAACCCTAAAATGGTTATATCAAATGACATCATGCCAGCAGCTTATTAACAGAGCTTTTATTTTTAATGGAAGTTGACTGCTTTGCTACTGTATCCTATTTCTGGGTTTCTATCATGTTGTTGCATAGATAATTTAGACTGATATCAATTTTTGTCATGACAACTCAGTTCTGCAAGATAGTATTCTACTGTTGTTCTTAAGGAACAGATCCTAAACTCCAAAAAATGCAGAAAAAAAATAAAAAAGGGCTGAAATAATTGTCTTTTTGAGGACAATTGATGAAATATTAAAAGGAATATATTTAATCAGTAATTCTTCTCTGGAAATGGTACATGTCATTATTTTAGAACAGACTATAGACGCAGTGTAGAAGCAGTTTTTCTACAATGGCTGGTTACAGTTATAATAATAAAGCAAGTTTAGTGGGGAAGTGGTGTAATTATATGCATGGCTTTGCAGCTCTAGGTTACTGATTCTTATCCAGGTTAGAAAACTAATAGCAGGAATTAACTTTCCGGAATTATGACTGATTTTGGTACTGTTCAATACAAATAATAAAAAAGGTGACAGTGTACTGTTTATTCAATACTTAACCATTGTGAATTATTATATATGCTGCAGCTTCAGAACAAATCAATCCTATCAAAATTTGATCTGAGATAATGTGGTCAGAAAAGTCTCTCACTCCTTGACATAATTATTTTTTAACATATATGGCAAGACAGTCTCTTGCATGAAGATTCTCACACACACAAACTCTCTGATCCTCCCTAATCCTTGAGATCTTCAAGATGGTCTAGTCCTTATGGAGCTGCCTATGGATCTGCAAGGTATCGGATCCCAACAGTGATGCAACTGGACTCAAGCCTGTTCTGTTTGTAGTAATTTCCTTCCCAAAGCTCACAGATTTAGGCTGAAATCTTCACTTCCCCAGCTGGGGACTCCCAGCTACCTGTTCTGGGCAGCGGATCCATTGACCTTGCATGTAATGAAGATCTACTCATAAAATACTGCTTTTTTTAAAAAAATGGAAATTATGTCACAGATGGAGAACTGCTATTGATTTACTGGTGCAGTTTATGTTGTCTGGATATTTATCTACTCAATCAAAGCTACTGGCATCCCTTGTTTGAGACATAGGAAACACATAGCTTCCCCTGGGTATCGCCTTCTTTTATTTCCAATTTTGTGTTAATTCTGGCAGGAAATGTGCATAAAATCTACACTACATATATACACTTCTCTTCTGAAAGAGCATGATCTTGATCAAAGCACCATTTAATCTTTCTACCTTTCTATCTGGTCAGCCTTTTTTCCCGTGGGAAGGACAAAGAAGAGCAAGAAAATTTTGTGTGAGAGAATCACAGTACAACTGAAGTGGGAAGACCCCTTTGGAGACTGTCTAATCCAACTCTCCTGATTATATAGAGTCACTTACAGCAGGTTGTTGAGGACATTATTTAGATGGGGCTCAAGTATCTCTAAATTTGTAGAACAAACCTCTCTGGGGAACCTGTTCCAGTATCTGATAACCTTAAGAGTGCAAAAGTTTTTTTCTAATGTTGAAATGTCATTTTCTATGTTTTAGAATCCGCCCATTGACCCTTGTCCTCTCTCTTGGCTCCCCTGAGAAGAGCCTGGTTCTACCCACCTTGCACCCTTTAATCATACTTGTGGGCCTTTGCTGGACTCTCTTCAGTACATCAATGTCCCTCTTGCACTGGGGAGCCTAGAACTGGACAAGACTGCAAGACTCTCATCTATGCTGAGTAGAGGAAGGATCACCTCCTTCAGCCTACTGGTGATGAATTCCTGGTAGGATAATGCTTAAGATGCTGGGTTTTTTCTTTGTCTCAAGGGCACATTGCTGGTAGATAATCCCTTTAGTAACCACCAGGACTCCCAGGTCCTTTCCTGCAAAGCTGCTTGCCAGCTGGTCAGCCTTCCAGCCTATCCCTGCTGCATGGGGCTCTTCCTTCCTTCCCAAGTGCACCTCCTCTTGTTGAACACCATGAAGCACCTGGTCATTCTATGAAAAGTGAATTTTCTTCCAGTTTTCTGAAGAAGGCACCTCATCTGTTTCTTCTTCCTGTTTAGGAAGGCTGTAGCAGGCACCCACCACAGTGAAACTCATCTTTCTCTGTTATCTAGTCATGTCTAGGTAAGTCAGTAAGTTCCCAGCTGGCTCACCATCAATCCCCAGGCAAAGCTGTGTGCACTCCTGCGGCTCTCTCAAATAATGGGTGACTTCCTTTGCTTGCTTTCTTATCCTGTTTTCCCAAAGAGCACATATCCATTCATGGCATCACTGCATTTGTGTGAGCTGTCCCACTGTGTCTCTCTGTGACCCCAATCAGGTCACAGCCCTGCAACTGCACACAGATCTCTAATTCCTCCTGTTTGCTCCCCATGCTGCACAAGCACTTGAGAGAGGCACCCTGACAGGCTGATTTTCCAGGAGGAGTATCAGAGCTTCATGCTTTCATTATCCCAGATTCTTCCCAGATTGCTGATCTCCTGCAGCTCCTTCACTTGGTGGCACAGACCCTCCACTAGCACCCACTCTCTGAAGGAAGGGAGGGAGCTCAGCCCCTGCTGGCCCAGCCTCAGTGAGGAGTCCCAGGTATCCTGTCAGCCCCAGACCCAGAGAGCTGAGTCCTCCTTCGGGAGCTCAGTCTGTGCTGAGTCCCTGATAAATCAAGGTGGTGCTGGGGACCATGCCCTGGGGTACCACTACTGCCAGGTTTCATTTCTGGTCCTGTTTCCTGCACCCTTCTGCACAAGGAAGTGCCTAAAGTGCAGTGCCTGCTGTCTGCTCTGTCAGCTGTCCTGTCAACTAGGGAGAATGAAGCATTCTTGAAGAAGGTAAAGCTGCTTGGAGCTCTCCATAGGACCAGTGCGGATTGCACTGCAGGAAGAATATTCATGCCATAGGATTTAAAGCAAAGTAACTGCACTAAGACACGCTGAGAGACCTGTGAGCTTGCAGTCAAGTTGAAGTAAGTTCATCAAATCAAGTAAAAAAAAAAAAGAAGAAACAAGGATGAAGAGAAATGACAAGGGGACAGTCAAGAAACAGCAATTTGCAGGTGAGGTTTGGAAGGGGTTAATTAATATGCTTCAAAGAGACAGTAAGGCAGTTGCAAGCCCCAGTTTTGGCACAGAACAAATAAACAAGTGCTGACATTAGTGAATGAAGACAGTGATTGTAAAAAAAAAAATCCAACAAAAAACCAAAACACAAAACCAAAGCAAACAAACCCTGAAACAAATTCCTAACAGCATCATTCTCACTAGGAATGGGGCAAGAACTCTTCTTTCTCATTCACAGGACTTCTGTACAACATCTGGACAAGCAATCACATATACCCCTAATGATAATCCAAACCCTGGCACAAAAAGCAGCAAGAAAAGAGGAGTCATAAATGGCAGATCTGAAAGATGCTTTCAGCATCCAAAAGAGTAGTTTTTCCCACAAACCACTTGCCAACATCCTGACACACAAACACCTCTATATTTATACAGTATGTGATTTATATCTTGCCAATTGCAATATATGTCTCTTTAGGGATGGCTCCTATCCATACTGGCACCAGCAAAGAGCTCACAATATTTCTGCTTTTCAGAGATTAAAAAGAAAATAACTATGTGGGGTGTCAAAGACAGGTAACAGAAGCTGGATATATATCAACAGAAGCCTTTTAGCACTAAAATACTAACAAGGTACGTGATATGCAGATTGCTCTGAAATTCACCACTTTTGAAGATAAAGCATGCAATTAGAAGGTTTTTCTTCTCTTTATGTGATGATTTATAACAGTACTATCTCTAAGAAGACATTGTGCCCATGCCTTTTCTTCTTATAGGATTTTACAGCTTAAGAACCATGAAACTCATACAGAGCAGACACCAGTGAACACACCTCCACCAAGTTAGTGAACCAAGTGCAGAATAGCACATTCTGTGCAACAAGGCAGAGGCAGTTTGTGCCCACTATTATGTCATTGCAGTGTCTTGAGGACAGAGCCTCATACACGAGTTAAAAAAAGGAAATTTTCTCCCCAGAAATGGTCAGGATTTTTCTTGTTTTTCTTGGAAAATGCCAGCTCATGAAAATGGAACCTATTTTGAGGAAGTGTCTTTGAGAGTGTCCTGACTTAGGGCAGATGCTTGGAAGTGCGGGAAGAAATAATTTTAATTGATTACATTAAATCTCACCATCTCTTCGTCGGTTGCAGTCCAAAAGAAAACACATGTAGGAATTTAAGTAGCTCAGTAACGCACCCAATGCTATTTGGAGTGACGTGGCCCACATTATTTGAGCACAGTCCTTCCTTTTGAAGCTGGGCCACTCTCCAGCAGGAATACGAGTGTCACGGTGGTGGGTGGCAATACCAGCAAGTAGACTAACAGTTCTTGCTCTGAGTGCTCTGGATATGTATTCTGCTTTCTAAAGATACTCTCTACAGATATGGTTCATTCTGATAGTTCGCAAAAACTGTGGGCCAGTTTCACACTTTCCCTCTCCTGTGTAGAAAACAACCAGCACCAGAACATGACAAGATTCATGCAAAGAAACCCCAAACACAGTATCCCACTGTGACTTTGTGGTTATGAGCCTTATGAGAGATGGATTTTTGCCTGTTTATTAATCATTCCTAACAAACCCAGATTAATCCTCTTTATCATCATAGTTTATAGTAGGGAAACTAGGCAGAGAGATCTAAGCAGTGTTTGTTGATGAAGAGAGGACAGTTTTAGAGCAAAGATTGCACTTCAAGAAAGCTTAGGGTTTGATGGACAGTTTGTCTGGTGTTTAGCAATGGTGCCAGCAGTTAGCTTCTGCTTATGCTTATGGTTTCCATCTCCCAAGCAGACACTGAAAGCAGTGATGTCAACTTCAGCTTGACCTAACATGGTGAATATCCACCAGTTAGATTTTATATTAAGACAGTCTTAAAACTGCCAAAGGTGAGAAGCTGGCATGTTTCCTTCTGCCATCCCTGTTCCATATGCACTAATTCCTAGCAAAGGAAAAGCATAAGGCTGGAAAGGATGTTACTGGTTTAAATGCCTCAACAAGAAATCTATTGTCAGTGCCCTTGTCTGTCAAACCCCCTTTCTTTATCTCTACATGATCAAGGACTACATTACCTTTTCCAGGATTGCTGAGCCAAAAAAAAAAAAAAAAGCCAAAAAACCAAAACAAAAAGCAAAACTAATTTCACCATTCATTAAATGTAATGCTGTAACTCACAGCCAAGAAATGCCCTTTCAAAACTCAGTTTCCTGAAGTTTGAAAAATTTACAAAAAAATAGACCCAGATATCCTGAACAGAGGAAAATAAATCAGAGGTACTAAAAAACTTCCCCAGGCACAGAAGAAATTTTTGCTCAAGTAGAAATTTGCAAGCTGGTCCTGATCTCATCCTTCCACTTTTGTGGGCCACCAGGAGACAAGGGGACTTTGCGAAATATTGCACATGTGTGTGTGTGTGTGTGTGTTTGTCCTATTTGGCACTATTTATACACCATTACTTAATAAAACTTATAAGGTCCATTTTCCAAGGCCTCTCTAAAGATCTTCTGGGTAACATGCATAACAAAGATCTGTATTATTTCTGCAATGCTACTAGATTAATCTAACCCAATGACTGTCATCAAGAGTAAATATACTCCTCAGCCAACACATGTATGTCAAAATTAGCAGAAAGGATTCTCCCCTCACATACTAGAAAATGTTTTCTTGATCGTTTACAAAAAAATATGATTTGAACCAAAAATTTTCTGCACCTGTGTTCAGTAACATTTGCATTTGATGGATTTTAAACTGAATGGGAAAAAAGATGTTTATGTGTTCTTGTAAAATATATTCAGAGATACAAAGTTCCATGTAATAAAGACTAGAAATATACTCTGTACCCTTTTCCAATAATATTGTAGCCAGACCTGAAAAAGCTAAGAGTTCAAATGTAAAAATAACTGTGGATGAGAAAAACAAAAATAATATGCATTATAAAAACTATTAAAAAATAGATAACAGCTGATTGTGCACATACTGAAAACTTACAGTCCTAATTTCAGACACCTATGTCAAAATAAACATAGTAGCCCATAGCATAGCATTCCATATATACATTTACATATGTAAATACAATCTGATTGTTTGTCAGTTGTGTGTCACAAATTTTGTTTAATGTTGTCCCCTAACATAAATCCCTTGATAGATATTTGTGACAGGATGGAGAAACAATCCCATTGTACATACACACACATACATATATAGATATATATAGCATATATATATATCTCATGCATGTTCTATTTTTATTCTTCTTTCCTGCTGAACTTGTTTGGATACTCATCGGCAGGGCTGATCTGCACTGTTCTCATCAACAAAGAAACTGCAGATGCTGAAAACAGGCACTGGGCTGTTCTAGACTTCTACTCTACAAATATTTAGGTTCAGGACTGTAGAATCACAAAAGCAGAATAAAAGTAATTTTAAAATTGAGCATTTTATCAAAGGCCACAAGCAATTTCCCTGTACTCAAGGTACCAGCTCTGCCAACTCTGCAGTGACAGAGACAAAAATGGGAGAAGATCCCTATTTCCAGTGGTCTTTTCTGGATGAGGTGGGTTGGTATGATGCTCCTGGAGTTAGTTATTTTCAGGACTGTGGCTCAGAGCACTGCACACACGTGAGTCTCATGCCATTCTGTGTGCAGCGCAGCTGCCAAATTTAGGTCTTCCCTAAGTTGCAGAACAAGAACATCTTCTTCCTATTTCTACATTTCTGGCCTGGTTTAAATAGAAGGATTTCACATTCGAGTCGTGCTGTGTTCACACCCCAACCTGTAATCAAAAGTCTGAACACTGTAAAAAAGGCACGGGACAAAAATCCTCCACAGCTGCCAAATTCATAAACACAAGAGCTGTTCCAACGACGTAATTTTTTTAACATTCCATAAAAATTAAATTAAGAAAATGTTATTCGTTACCCCCTGGAGTAAGATTTCACGGCGTGTTATTATATTCTGAAGTAGTTACCACTTTGTTACTGATCCGGGCTGATGAAACAGCACTCCAGCCTTGATTCCCCGGGCTTAGGTAACCGAGCAGTGAGTGGAAACCTGCGAGTCTTCTATTCAGTTTGGTAAACACGGGCTTGTCTGTCACTTCTCATTGTTCCTCTTCAAAGTACAGTCGCCACCTTATCTGGCAACAGCTTTCTTGAAGAGTGCTGCTCATGTGAAATAATCTTTCACCACCGAGGCCAGCATTTCCCTAACACAAGAAGAAACATTTATCTTGCTGTTAATGGTTAATTAATTTTGAAAATGTATATTACAACACAATAAAAAAAAAAAGAAAAAAAAGCCAGGCTGGACAATGGAGCAAAATGTCTCTTCCTCAAATTGACTCCTATTTAGTTCTTCCAATGTCATCCAAAACACAGATAACTTTTCTTTCATGAATTGTTCTCCTGAATGATTTATACATGTTGTGTTATCTGAAGCCCTTTCCAGATCCCCTGTGGTTTCAGCCAGCCATCAGCTGCATAATTGTTAATTTTAACACTATAAAAGGTTCTGATGCCGAGGAGATAAAGCGTCGGAGGAAGAATTAATTGAAATGTATCTTCCAATCACACTGGTTCCCTACTTCCAGTTCCACAAAAATTATACATTGGATTTGAGGTTAAAATAAATTTACATTTGTGCTACCCATAAAGCTTTTGGACTAGTAGAAAATAGATAAGTTAATTGTTTCTAAAACCCATAAAGGGTTTATCCTGAGAATAATTCAGGGCAGTCTCCTGTTCATAGCCCACAGCACCGTGAGCAGCCGGATAGAGGATTCTTCCCAAGCTACTGCAGACATAATTGGTCAGGAGACATGTGACAGGAGTCTTTTACAACAGCAGGTGATAGACTGACAGAAAAGGAGCTCAAGCTCCACCAATATTTAATCTGGATATTAAACACTCTATGCTTCCCAGAGCTACTAATACTTTTTTTTTTCTCCAATGTTTACTCTGCCTGTACGCTTCAAGTGAAGTATTTAAAGTAAAGCTACCAGGTTTTGATTCTTTCATTTACATTTTTATCATAAATATATAGAAAATGTGAAAAATTAGTTTGAAAGGCTATTTGGAGGAATACAGTTGGGGCTCGTGAATTCAGAGATCATGGGATTCATATTTAATTTACAGTTAGATGGCTGGAAAAGGCCATTCTCATTTAACTGAGCTCCCCAAAATAGGCCATATCTCTGTTGAGCCTTTGCTTCTACATTATCACTACTATCAAATGTCTTTTGCCAGACTCTTTACAAATGGGCTGAAATGTATATTTTCTGCATGCAGAGGAGAGTAAAAATTGGCAACAAGGTCTGATGCTTTGCTTCTTCATCCTCTGTTCAGCTATATTAGAGCACCAGCTTCCCACCTGTAAAAGCCCCAGTTCAGACCTGGCACAGGGAAAAAAAAACTGAGGAGTTTTCATCTCAGAATTCAGCAAATATTTGTCCACACAATAAAAACACTACATTTCTGCCATACTCTTTATGTGTACAGTGTAAAAACAGCAACAATCTGAGATGAAGGGGGACTTGGAGAAGCTGAGAGGGAAAGCTTGTAAAGCACCTGCCCACACAATACCTGAATTTAGTCCATTTCTTGAATCCTATTTTCACAAATACCAAATTCAACAAATACAGTGTAAGAAGAGACCCATATTAGAATCTGCTTTATGCTGGGATGCATTATCACTTGAAGAACATTTTATTGCTGAGTAAAACACTCAGCATTTTACCTCACTATATGGTCTCTCACAGGAAATAACAGCATGTTAGTTATTTCAAGACACAGGGCCAATGCAAATATACGTCTTATATTTTAGGACACAAAGACCCAGTGCTCCAAAGCAAACAAAGATGCCAGCTGAGCTGAGAACATATTTAGATATTACACAGCATATTGTATTAAGAGTGTCATCAAAAGCTCTCCTCAGCTAAGCTAAAATATGGCAAACGGGGCTAGAAGTGGGCAAACTTTCGTCATTATGAATCATGGAAAATAACTCTCATTTCTCAACAATCCATGTCTCTAATTGCATTTTCTGCATAAGCTGGAAGTAGGTAGGTAGAACTGTAGGCAGAATCATAATGCAGCAGCAGAGCACCAATGATTTTCTAAGCCTGGGATACTGGGTATTTAATTTTGCTTTTAAATCCATACTGTGGTGGGCACTTACGCACACAATAGAAAGGGAGACATGTCCCAATCAGTTTATAAGATAGTATGAAGAAAATGTGTAATAGAGAGACCAGATAGATATAAATAGAATAATACAAAGAAATCTAATCTACTGCAAAGCTATAATTCAATCCTTCTGCAACACAAGTGCAAAGCTAAACAGGCTTATGAATAGCACAAAAATCCATATAGCCAAAATTGTATAGCCTATGTCATCAAATCAAAAACCTTGAATTATTGCTTATCACTGCTATTTCATTTTAATAAAGGAAAAATATCTAATGACTATGTCAAGAAATAAGCATTATTAAATTATAATTTTGTACTGAGCACATATGAGGAATTATAAGATTTACATGCTCCCTTTCTTCTCTCCCCTTCTCCTCCCTTCTTATCCCTTCTATTTTTTTCTCCATATGTTTATGTGTTCATGTTAGAGGCAAGGAAAAATGAATACTGAACATGGGAGGCAAATTCCAGTCTGGCTTATATCTTATGCAATTCTCCTGATTTCAGTAGGGATTTGTCTCATATATTTTGACCTGAACACTTAATTTAAGTTCAGGGTATTGAGATTTTTTTTTTCCTTTAGAAAGAGAAATTTCATATGGAATCAGATCTCTCTGATAAATCCTATTTATTTACAAAGTCTTTATGAAGTCCCAGTTCCCAGCTCAGGAAGATTCAAGCATTCATCTCAACGACTTCCTTTCTTCTTTTTTTCTGATGGCCACAGTCTTATTGTTTCCTATAGGCATTACCTGATTTTTCTGTATTTATTCTTGTAGGGCTTTTCTTTCCCTCTTCCATTCACACATCCACAGAGAGACATGCATACACATCCCATTCCATTAAAAAACAGTCAGCTAAACCCCTCCCTACACCCTTCAACCTGAGCAGCCCATGTGTGTACTGTGGGTTTGAACAATGACATATACTATTTTCTGGGGAGGAGGTCGCTCTTATTTCATAAAGCAGATTAACTGTTCCTTACAGCTGCATTAAAGGAAGGCAGTGGTTACACCCATAGCTTCAATGACATTTCACCCAACCCACAACACAGGGAAATGTAACTCAGAATAGGGTACAGCCTAGGACATGAGAGACAAGTGCCTTCAGAGATGTAGGACAAGTATTTTTACATAATTGACAGTTTGGAGAACTAAACATTATTCAACATAAGTAAAGGTCATCTTCTGCAAACGACTCTGGAGAGATCAGTGATAGAAATGTTACTGACTGTGCTCTGTCTCTCTGGAGTGGCTGATCAGGTGCTCTACCTCAGGCCCTTGCACCAGACATTGTTCCATGGCTGGTGCAAGAAACAGGCCCTGGGACAATTACTGTGTTGAGCCACACCTGTGAGAGCCAGGAAGGACAGCTCTAACTTCAATCAGGAGTAAATACCTTAGCTTTGTCTAACTTGGGACAGGTGAGAAAAGCATCTTGAATTATTTGAGGTTAAAAGATGAATGCACACACACTACTTGGCATTAACCCCTCATGTGGATGCTCTTTAATTTTCTAGAAGCAACTTCTGTGGAGTTTCACATTGAAGATGAAGGATTAAACACCAGTGAAATCAAGTCATTACACTTGAACACCCGTGTGCAAGTTTCAAAAACCTCAACTTCGTACCTTTGTTTACACCATCTTCATGTCCTATTTGAATAAATAGCCTTTTTTTCCTATTCTTCTAATTATTTTAAAGGTTGTATTCAAGATCAAAATGATTTCTTCATAGACACAAATATGCATTATGACAGGTTTATCTTGTCGAGGTGGAGAACCTATTTTAATAGTCTGTCCTTGAAAGCTAATGGCTCCAGTTCGGTTTTGGGTGTCACTGATAAAGATTGTAGTGCAGCTTACATATCTGTGCTCCTTAAATTTGTTGTCATTTTTATTGAGGCAAATGATCTTGGCACACTATTTGTGGTTTCATCAATGACAGAGACAATGAGACAAATTGTCGACAAAGATAAACAAATGTGGTGCCAGGGATTTCTCCACAGAAATTTGCCAGCTCAGCGGGGATCTGGTCAAATTCATCGGACACATAGGCTCTTAATGAAACTCATTTATTAAGATATATGAATTTATAGCAATTTTCCTGTAACAGGTTTCTATTCTGTGGATAAGTTCCTCTCTGCTGTGCTTATTTAATCCTGGAAAGTGTTTAGGAGAGTCAAGAGGAGCCAGAAGCTTGGAAGTGCTCATGGGTCAGATGACTCTGAAGAGCCTTGAGGAGCCCATGGGGAGAGAGGTGTGGTAAGCTGCATGTCACGGGTTTGGGTGTGACTACAATGTGACCTGGAGCTTTGGAGATATGTTTGTGAGGAAGGTGAAGAATGACATTAGGGCATCTTCATCCCCCATGCTCTCAGCTGTTCCTGCACATCAATTCTCAAAACCAACAGCCAGAGACTTGAGAGCTGCCAAGTGCAAGCAGTGAGGGAAAGGAGTCTCCCTGGACCTTTTACCTGTGCTACCACTGCCTCTGCTGGCTAGTGATCCTACTGCAGTGGAACCTCTCCTGCCAGTCTGCTGGGTGAGAGAAACTCTGGTCGGGACTGGGATGGATGAAGAAGCCATACATGGATTTTCCTTCTTTGTTTCCAGAGGTAAAAGGAAAGCTTTAGGCTCCATTCATACCTTGTTGATGCTCCAGGCCAGAACCCACTGACTGAAAAAGCCTGTTACAGGCTGCTCTGTAATGGCCTTAGACATTGATAATTGCAGATAAATCAGCTTCAAATGTCTTTCTCCGGTACTTCATTGTCATAAGTAAACATAGTATACAAACAAACTGCCAGCAAAGACAGATCTATGCCAAGTCCTTCTGATTTTGAAATACTATTTGTTGGCTGCAGAGCAAAAGAGGAAAGGCTCCCTTCCTCCCACCGAGGCAGCTCTGAAACTGTGATCAGCAGGGCTGCTGAGGGTGGCAGGCAGCTTAGAGAGCTGGTGGCAGTGGTGTTTCTATCTCAAAGGAGAACTTCACTTCATGGTAACTGTTATTTCAGCCCAGAATTACTCTAAGAGAGTAAATGTGGTGGCTTCCTTATGTGAATTTCAGCAACTGGCACACAGGGTGAGGTTTCACAAGTGGGTTATGCTGATCTCAGACTCTGCTGCTGCTCCTATGGAAGGCCCCATATTCCTCTCTGCATTCACTCTTCCACTGCCACTCATCCATCAGTGTCAGAATCAAATGTGTGTTTGTGTGACTGGTGAAAACTAGTGCCTTTGTTCTTTTTGGAATGGTTGTTTTCAGCTGGATCAATCAACCAAACTGTTGACAGCTTTCAGTGCTGGTGCAAAGGAGGAGAGGGGTTCTGGAAGGAAGGCTCCAGGTGTATGTGTCTTCAAACTATAGTATGCATATCCTTCTGGAATGTATTAGATCCTTTTCTAGCAATGGTATTAATTTTAAAAAAGGGCTTCCAGTTTCAGTCTGGATGCTGCTCTAGGTAGATACTGATCTTCCTTTTGGAAGGAGCTTGGAAACACTGCAATGCCATGCAATGCCATGCAATGCCACGCAATGTCACTGCAAGTGTTTCTTGTATGCACTATCCCTACATTCCATCAGAAACCCCACTGGTGCAGAGCGTTGCAGTCCAGTTCAATGAAGTGCTTGTGTGGAGGGTTTATGTTCAGACCAATATTGGACTCAGCTCTAGGCCTCAATAGGAAATACTAATTTTAGCAGATGTGTTGGATGCAATTGTTCCCGGTTAACTCAGGGACAGCTGCTCTCTTTGAACCCAAGAGCCCAGAGAGATACTGTCTAAAATTTTTATGGGTAAACTGGAGGCAGGCCCATTCAGTGAGGCATTCCCACTGATATCACTTTGAAATTCACTTTGTTATTTACCTCCTCTCCTATCTGCCAGGGCTGAGCTTTGTTGGCCCCTGCATAACTCAGCGAGGCTTGTTTTTGCAGGTTTTTTCTGGATGAAAAGAAGGAGCAATAGCAGAGCACCATGGAAAAGTCCTGGTTGCAAGGATCGAGATGAGATGGGGAAATGTGACTAGCTCCTGCCCCAAAGTTTTGTCTAACCTGTGAATTTTGTCCAGCCAGCAACAGACTAGGACCAACTCTCTATTTGAATTAGACCAATTTAAATAAATAATCATTAAAAGAACAACAATCACCTGAGCTCTGATTCCCAACCAATGTAGAAATGAGTTTGTTATCTACACAGAACTATCAGGTTGGGTTGTTTGTGTCAGCTGAATATAATACCTAGCAAGTTCACACCCAGTATTTACATCTCTATGTTAGGATCCAGGAGCATGTAAACTAGAGAGAAATCGTGTTTAAATTAACTGTGCTTAGATTCCTCAACAGAGAAAACAGGGGGTAAGATACATGGATAAAAAGTGACGTTTTCTTGTATAATTTTATGTCTCACAGATCATGTACTCACTGAATTATTTCTGATTTGTTGTTAGAATTGTCACATGTGCACAAATACAGTAAGAATAAACTTTGAGTGTGTTTTTTATTGTTAAAGCTTCTCATATCCCAGATTCCCCATCATGTTCAGTCCTGTGTAGATAGTTACAGTAATGATCTTTTATTAACTTGGCTGAAACAACTGCCATGACTCTCAATGATGACATTAGTGCTTAGGTATTTGTATGTCTAAGCGCTTACATAAGTAATCATATCACAATGTCAAATTATTGTACTTATTATTTTGCAAATGCTACAACTGCCACCTCCTGTTAAACACAAAAAGAAAAAGAAAGAGCAAAAGAAATAGAAAAATGTCAGTGTGCCTGAAGGATTCCTCCCAGCTGTAATTTATCGTTTTGTTTTAAACTCTCTGTGCTGTGAGCCAAAATAAACTCAGTGCACCTACACTTTGAGGTGAAACTCCCCTGTTAAACTCATCTCTCCCTAAAAGAAAATGAAAACATCCATAAGCATAGCTGTGTCTGAAGGAATCATACTATCACATGCAGCAGGCAGAGAGAAAGGGTTACACTGCTCTGAAGGCAAAGGATATTATACTTTCAGTCTTTCCAGCAATGGTAGAAAGTTCAACAGCCTCCTTATCATTAAGATAACCAGTCATGCCTTTATTCAGGGAGACAGGAAAAAGGGTTGGCAACAAAGTAGTTTCATGAACTGGCTTTTTACCTGGGAAGGCTTGAACTTAACAGTGAAGTCATGAAAGACTTAGTTTGGGCAATTTACTGCCTGCCTCCAGTGAGCTTGGGAGGCAGTCTGGGAGAGCCCATGCACTTCAGCAGGCTTTGAGTGAAGTCTTTGAAGAAGAAAGTATACTTCTTGTTTTACTGTGTCCAAGATCACTGGTTTTTGGGTTGGTTTTTTTTCAGCAAACAAGTAAGTTTCTTCTTGTTTTCTGTCTATCTATCACACACATAGCAGTTGGAGGAAAAACAATTGTAATAATCTTATTTTAGAAAATCCCAGTATTAATGCTGATGAGTTGTATAAACACTTTTTATGCTTTATCTGTCCATATGATCACCAAGAGAAGAAAAGGTCAGCAGTTTCACTTTTTCTATGAGACAACAGGAATATTTATCTTATTTTCAGATGGCTGGGGTCACTCCTTGTGTTTGTGATTTCATGAACTATGTCTTAAAGTATGACTCCTCTAAAATATATCAGCTTTATTGATGTTTTTAACAGGGTCACTATGTCAAAGGAAGCAAGAGAAAGCACATGGTGTTTTGTTGGTCAAATACAAGTACTACTATAGAAGTATTGTTTTTCAGCAATTTTATCAAATCTAATAGGTACACCTGCAGCATTTTTATAGGATTACAGCAAGAGAAGATTATTCATTAATTCTATTTTTCTTTTCCCTGTCATTTAACAACTTTATTAAATTGGTTGGCAATTAATGCTTTAAGAAAACTTTTTTTTTGGGTGAAAAGAAGAGGTAGAATACCTTGTGGTCTTCTATATCTTAACTTGTGTTCAAGATATAGAAATACAGAATGGTTTGGGTTGGAAGGGGCCTTAAAACAAATCTAGTTCCAATTCCACTGCCATGAGCAAGAATCACTAGATCAGGACCCCAGAGGTGTGCTCCTGGTGTCTCTGTGACATGACAAAAGAAAGATATGGCACTCCTGACCATTCAGAAAAAGACCATGGCTAGGCCATCCACAAGATCTCATTTTAGGCCTCATCATCTCCAGTTGGTTTGGCTACACAAAGGCTTACCATGCACAGGAGCAAGTCCTTGCAAGATAAAATACACCATAGCACATCATCTACACCTTTGGAACTGCAAATCATCCCATATTCTTGCAGTGTTTGTGAGGTGGTTTGTACACTTCTTTTACTCTGAAGGATATTGTCCAGTTATTTTCCTTCTTTTATCCCAAGGTTGCCATGAACATCGACACTTAGCACTGAGGAGCTACATGGTTATGTTCTCCTACCACCTTACTTCATGGGAAATTGTTCAGGTAATTCCTAGTGCAGCAGGACTGGGCTTCATTTGGAAAATGGAGTAAAGACCCAGATGAATCCAAGAAAAATGAACTTTATATAGTCTTTGTTCTAACCATTGTTTAACCATCCTACTTGGAAAACAGTTGAAGCATTAAAAAACTGGAGGGGGTGAACAAGAAACAATACAACAATCTGTTTCTATCATAAGGAATAAATGTGCTTTGGGCTGATTCCATTCAGAGTGTACAGATATTTTCAAGGAATTTAGGGCATAAAATCCCATTGAATCTCCTTGAGGGAATTAAAATCAATGGAAATTAGGCACCCTCATACTTTGAAAGATCTGCACTTAATTCTTCTTCTGTCTTTTAGAAGTTCCAAGCCTGAATTATTTACTTTCTGGGTAAATGAGTAATTTTTGGCTTGACCTTCTTTTTACTCTATAAACAATATCTGATAATATGTAAGGGAAAGTTGACAAGAGAATTGGAAACCAAAAGAACTTCTGGAAATTTTGATTTTATTTTACCCACTGAAATAAAAAGGCATCTCCAGGAATGCTGCAAAACTTCTTGTTCTTTTATAAGTCAGTTGCTTCTTTTATATTCTTCTCTCTTATTCTTTCTACAGAATCAGTAATAAAAGTCGGACTTTCAATAACACTAACAAAAACTACCTTTCTTTTCTATATCGCTAATAATAAGCATCCTCACATGCAAGAACACTATGGAAGAAATTAAAATGTCTGTAAAGGATTACAAACTCCATACTACCAGCAAAGATACTCTAAACAAATTTTATACACCAAGAATCAAATTTGTCACTGATTTGGTAGACCATTGACAACTTTTTGCCAATGCCATCTATCAGTGATGATCTTTCGTTTTTCATGCAATTCAAATAACTTGCATTGACATTTCACATAAATGATAATACAATAAAAGACAAAATTATTGCAAAATGTTCTAATTGTGGATCTGGAAAATGCAGTTGGAAGGGAAATTCATACAGAAATGATGCAGAAAATCAGCGATTAGAAACACAATAGAAAGGTGATAAAGTGGGGGGGAGAAACAGCAAAGCCATGTCAGAAACAGGACTTCCCACTGACAGTGATAAAATTGAGCTAAGAAGAAAGAGGAGGCCAGAACCAACTAAACCAGATAGTGAACCAGAACATTTCTGCAGCATGTCAGTGGGAGACATGCTCATGTATGATCATTTTGGCAATGCTCATATAGGGGAGGAGCAGTGGTGCTGATCACACTTGCGGATAGGAGAGGAACAGTGAGTTTGCAGGCTGTGATCCAGCAGGATGTGTGGGCTCTGAAGAGTGGAAAGGGTTACTCAAAGAACTAAGTTAAAACTGATTCTTTCCATGTCACATATCCATACAAATAGGGGCAGAAGAAAACTCCTGTCCTAGGGCTTTGTCACCTGACAAGTTAGCCTCACCTGTTTTTAACATCCCTCATCCTTCTCCAGGCACAGGCAGGCTCTGCACATTTATATTCACTAATTCAAGCTTGGTTTTTTTTCCAGGATTTAACTGGAATTCACATCTTAAGCTCATTACCTCCTGTTTATCCCCACAAACACAATTTAATCCTCTCATCTTGGTATTTAGCTTTTATATCCTTAAAGACCAGTCCCTTCTCCTCCTCTCCAGCTTAAGTAACAGCACTGCTTTCAATCTTCACTTGTGTATCAGTGTATGTAGCACATTTTAGACCTCTGCTCAATCTTGCTTGCATTCTCTCCACTAACTACACATTTTTCTTGAAGTCTAGCACTGCACGATATAACCCATCAGAAGCCTTCATGATGGTGACAAAGTAAAAAGATCTCGGTCTTTGAGAACTATCAGTCGTAGTGGTGTGTTTGCTTAGTAGGAGAAGATAAGTGTTTATAGAGGCAACTTATTAAAAAATAATAGATTACTTTTTTAAATGAGAGAAAAATCTAAATTTGGAGATGAAAAAAGAGTCTATCAATTATTATTATTGAAACTGCACACTTAAATGAGGAAAATAAAAAAAAAAATCAAGCAGTGTTTACCACAATGAGATTTAACTATTCAACTGACTTTGGAAAATTAGAATAGTCTTTGTTCAATGTCCCTGCCAAGGGAAGTCATTATATATCCTACTGTGGACAATGAGAAGTTTATTGTGAGGATGATGTAAGGCCTAGCAAAATCACAAAAGCTGTGTTAAGGATGCAGGTCAGGCAACCATGATCTCTCTGCTCCTTGGGTTTTGACTACCTATGACTATGGTCACAAAACATTCACAAAGCAGAGCTACTCCTTACCAGTGGAACACTCACAGAGAGGCAGAAGTGCCTTTTCTATCCTGTGCCAGAAAAAAATCATTCTGAAGCACCCAAAATAAGTGGATGCAAAAAGTGGAATGGTCAAAGGTCATCTGCCTGAATCAAGAATACTAAATATAATCCCTTTTCTGCTATTGGGGTCTAGCTGATTTAGGTTGAGCTGGAGTCTTCGCAGACCACGCTTCTGAGAGCAGATTAAGGGCATCTAGTGATTTAATCTCATCTGAAACTGCTCCTCAATGGAAACCAAAGCATGGAGAGTGAGCACAGAGAAGAGATTTGCTTGGAAAGCTGTGGCACCATTGATCTGAGCTGGAAATGCAGGTGCAGGTACCAAGGTAGGTGTGGCGTGTAGGGGTAGGCACCCTCTGTGTTTAACTCATCTGATCACTAAAACTGGCTTGTGACCATTAACATGGTGACATTTTGATTCCTACTAACAAGTGGAATGCAGAAGCTGCCCATTCTTACAAACAGATAAACAAGACACTGACCATAAAGAAGTAAAGCCATGAGTTTAAATTCAAAGAGATATATATTCTTTCTGTTATGGGCTTCTGTCCCCTAGTTGTTTGCAGTCAATTAAAAAGTCATTATAATCAGAAGGCAAACAGCAAAGACTTATACTTAACTCTTGTTCAGAGGGGAATGCACCAAATTCTAAGTACAAGCCTCCTTGTACTTACAAGTCCTGAAATGCCTGTAAAAATTTCCAAACTATGATCCTATCCAGTGACATCTAAGTCCTCGTCTTCAAAATTGAACAGATATTTTGGGACCTGTATAATACACTTAGCTAGCAAAACAACCTTTTGTGTTTTACAGTGATGAGTCAACCTTGAACAAAACTAGACTGGTCATTGAAATGTATTAACTCCAGGAAGAAAAGTCCTCTATGACTGCTGGACAGCCCTAAGAAGTGAAACAAGATGACTGTTGTCACAGTAAAATTTTGATTGAATTTAAAAGTAAAAGTCTTCAGAGATTGTATACATAAAGAAGCTTGTAGTAGAAGACACCAAAGAGCAAAACTTGCCTCTCCTAACAGGAAACTATAAAATTATTTATACTTGCATACTGACACCACAATGAAAAGGTCCATTTCTTTGGAAAAAAAGGAAGCACAACCACTGCTCAGCCTTTGAAGAAAACTTATAGACAACTGCCTAACCAGGGAAACCTGGACTCTAGAGACAGCAATCTCCATCCATATGAGCTCTGATTTTATCATGTGAGGCAGGGGGAGCTTACACATCTGTACTACTTGATGAGCTTTCAGTAGTTCCTTGTGCTGGAAAGGTATTTAGCTGCCCTTTCAGGAACATCTAAGCCTGTCTGGGAGCTCTGATGGAAAACTAATTCTCACCTTCACTTCCCAGACAGGGACTACCATGTAACCATGCAACATCATCTTTTTTTTGTTCTAAGACTTCCTTGGCTGTGGTTCTGATTATTCTTCCCAGGCAGCTAACAGGATTAGAAGCAGCAAAAAACGGACTCATTAAAGAACATAAAAATAGTTTGCCTTAAAAATGGAGTGCATGCAGATTAGATAAACATTATCTAGTCTCTTAGCAAGTTGGAATTGGCTGAATTTTAAAGTTTTCTTTACTTCTAAAGGTAGTAAGGATCTGATCACCACCTTCTGAGTGGAACTGCTACCAGTGGTCGTGTGAGATGCAAGTCTGGTGTTCCTGATAGAGCAACTCCAATGTCCTGAAGCACAGAGACACAGACTGGGCTTTGCTTGTAAAGTAATATACATTAAGTCACAGAACATACTCAAACCTTACTGAAATCATTACATTTAATTTTCAAAGAAGTACAGGACGTCTCTAAGCTTCCCAAACTACTAAAAACCTTGTTAATTCTCTTCTAACTTAAAATAGCAAACTCAATAAACCGATGTTTTTATTATAAAAAGTTTACACTCCAGCTGAGGATCTGAGTGCCAAGTTCCATCCAGAATCACACTTTCACAGCCAAATTAGAAACTATAAACTTAGAAACCAGTGTTTTACGATAGAATCCTTTGCCAGGCACTTCACTAGAGCCTGGGCTACCAGCTGCTCTAATAATAAGCGAATGTTATTGAAAAATAATAATACCGAGCATTTGGAAGCACTCTGTAAAAGCAAATGAATGAGCTTAGCGTATTATGCACAATAAAGAGCTCATGGGGCAAAACTCCCTTTCTGTACACTACAGGTGTACTGGACTCCACAAGAGGAAAAGGATTTAGGAAAACCTGCCAAGATCCATACAGGCAGAATGACCAGCCTGCCAACCTGTTGGTGTGCCTAGGATCCCAGCCTGCCCAGCAACTCCGGACAGCTGAAAGTGAGGCGGAGCCGGTGACCGATACCCTAAGCGAGGAAAAATGTCAGCTTTCAAAGTTGGTGGATGGAAGCTTTCAGCGCACAAAGGGAGCCGTGAAAACGCGATGTGGCTCTGCCAATGCAGGGGAGCGCTGGGGCTGCCGAGCCCGTGAATCAGCTTTTCAGTCGGGAGGCACGGCGAGGCGGAGATCGCTATCGGGATACCACTGCTCTTCAACTTCTTTTTATCTCTTTGATTCGCCACCTGATTGCTAGGCTCAAATAAAAATTAGGAGGAAATGAGCTTGCTTCCTCGAAACTCCCTTTAAACTCGGCTTTAAAAAAAACACGAAAGGTCATATTCTTTTGGACAGGATACGAGAAATCGGACAGCATTTGGAGTGGGGTGTAGTTACATCTACTGTAAGCAAGCTGGCAGAATTAACATATGGTTACCGAGAAGATAGTCTAATTCCCCTTTAATATTTTTTAAAGAGCTCTGATCTTGCTTCATGGAATACAGCACTGCATTCTGGAAAGTCTTGTTTAGCCTCTGTGTGATAATGCATCTCCTCGGGTTTTGTTCCCCCCCACAATCACCCCTCCCTCCCTCCACCTCCCGCCGGTAGCAGAAGGAAAGATCGCGCCCTTGAATTTGCATGCGTCAGGAATTGACAGGTCAAAGGCAAGTAAATCACATTATACACGACTGTATTGTTATTGTATCGATAACAACACATTATCAGAACAATTAACACACTCGCACAACTACGCGGAGATCACAGCAGCGGTTTAACAAAAATCCAGATAAGTAACTAAACTCCGATAAAGCCTTCCCTTTTTGTGTTTGGGGATTTGAAGGCTCTCCGAGAGTGTCTGTGCCTCTGCGTTTGAGAGTGTGTGTGTGTGTGTGTGTGTGTGTGTGTGTGTGTGTGTGTGTGTG
>JAHLSL010000014.1:13394475-13424057 GCA_025920805.1 Petroica traversi
GCACGGCACGGCACGGCTCCGAGCCCCTCCGAGCCCCGGAGACTCCGCCCGCAGCTGCCTTCCCTCCCGGAGGGGCTTCCACCGGCGGGGACTTTCGTCCTCACCGCGCGTTGAGGAGAGATGTGGGTGCTCACGGGCCCTGCTTGATAGAATTAACCGGGATAGACCTTCTAAGGCAGCTCTTCAGCCACTACGCCGGTCGCATTTCCTTCCCTCTGGAACACCAGCAGCCGTGGCTGGGGGTGAGGTGTGAGAGAAGTGAGGGCGCTTGCTTGGTAAAACCACACACTCGACAGGGAAGAAGAGACTTTTCAGATAACTTCAAGGGTAATTTAAGACTTGGCCACGAAATATAGACTTTGAATAATACATGAATTGCGACAATTCCACCAGGATATGGTGACCGGGAAGCGGTTTCTTCCTGCCCAGGTTCTATCATCCTATTTTCATCTCCAGAACAGAAGCCCTAGGTGTGCCGCTTCCCCCAACACAGAACTTACGAAGTCGCTTACAACAGTGACATCCACACAAACTCACAGCCACACTTTCTGGTCTCTGGTAACAGACCTCAGAGATAAGAAACTGTAACTCACTGCCTACCTATCTCAAACTCAGTGGCAGAAAATGCTCGTTTGTTTTTTTTTCCTTCGAAGGTGATCAATCCTTCTGGTAAGCGCATGGTTGTTCCCCCCTTGCAGAAATACTTTGGGCTGATGGCGGCTCTCAGCTCCTCTCCTGTCTCTGAGTAAAGGCTTCGTGCTTTGTCCACTGACAGTTCTGGGATGACTCAGGCTATTGACAGTGCCAGCACAGGCTGCTGACTTGGAGGGATGGAGACCAGGGTTTGAGCTCATCCCTTGCCCCCAGAAAGGTAGAAAGGAGGGAAAAATCAATCAAATACATTAAATTATTGAGAAGCAGCAGCAATCCTCCTGTAGCGATGCCATCAGTGACAACAGCATGGCAGTGAAGTGTCCTGAAGGCCATTGCTTCACATTTAAACAGGAGAAAAGTGAAGACATTAAGGAAATTCATGGTCTTGAGAAGCGCTTTATTTCATACAGCAAAGATCCATCTCACAGATTTCTCAGAAACAGGTCTGTCAAATATCAGGTATGTAGTATCCAAACCCAGTTCTGTAAGAGGCAGAAAGATGAAATCAAAGTGTAGAGGACAACCAAGTCTCATATGCCACGTAACCCTTAAAACACACTGAGGTGGATAGAAGCAGGTGCAACATCCCTACATCCCTGCTACATCAGAACACTTGTCCCTCTGCCTTTTGTGTGAGGGACATCTAGATAGTGACCCCTCTTCAGACAGGGCTGCTTTGCTGAAGGTTCACAGGCTTAGCAGCCCAGTGAAATCCTGTAGCCTATCACGTCCATTCCACACCACTCCTTCAAAAGGGATTTATTAATTTCTAACTCTCTGGCATATCCTGCTCTTCATGTATCAGGACTTTAGGTCTGTATCATCAGATACTACACCAAGATCAGTGTTCTGAAGGTCTTAATCCCCACTGAAATCAGCTGGAAGAGCTACAGTTTGTCAGTGCAGTGATGGCACTAAGTAAGGTTTCTGCCATTTGAAGTTGTTATTTTGGTGAAGTCCCTCGCCATGGATGCTGGCTTTGTGTGAAGGAACACACACGGTGATGTTTGCACTGAGGGGTCAGCTGCACACGTGCATGTGGAGGAGCTTTCAAGAACCCAAGCAGCTCTACAGAGCAGGACAGGCAAGTGATCAGATCTAACAAACATTTGCAAAAGTGCTGTATTTATTTATCATAGACCTGAAAAACCACAAATAGCCCTAGGGGCTCCAAGGGGACACATCCAAGGGAATGACAGATGGTCCATCTTCTCCTACCTGTTTGCTAATGAAAACAGGGTGATGGGAATTAGAGATAATCCTGATGATACCCAGTTTAAGACACTGTACCACCCCATCCCTCACCACGTGCAGGATCAATGCTTTGTTACTTCAGGGAGTTTGTCACCACTTGCTTGGTCTTCCAGGCATCAGCAGAGACTTCCCATCCTTGGCCTGAAGGCTAGAGATGAGCAGCTACCACAGCTCTAGATGATGAAATATTTCAAAAGTATCTGTTTATGCTGCTTACCTTTTCTATCATGCAAAATACAGATCCCATGTAAATTGTATCCCTTCTCCAAATTCCCCTTAACTTCCTGGCCTGGCACTAGGTCCAAGCAGCTTTAGTTCTCCATTTAGGAGAAATGCAGCCCTGCCACTGTGAACTGCCCGTGTTTCACACCAAACTCATTACTCCATACAGCACTGTGTGAATGCAGACATTAATATCCCTGATCCTGTGTAGTCTATTGCAGGAATACATAGCTGAGCTCTGGGCAGCACTGCCATATGCAGTGTAGGGAACCTTCCATATGGTTTCTGAAAAGTGGTTACAGCACACGTGCACCAGGCACTTTTCAAAGTAAAACAGATCTGTTCATTTTTATTTTCAAAATACCAAAGCAGTAAAATCATGTAATTGAGTAATCACTTGCCAAATTTCCTTTTTTAATCTAATCTATTTTGAGTTACATCAGAGCCAAAATGCAAATTAAACTGGTAAGGTTCCAAGGTTTTTTTTTTTCCCCTTCCCTTTTAGAAAACACAATTTAAGATAATCATAAGTAAAGAAATTTTAAAACCCCATTTGTTTTGTATGCTGTAAACTTCGGAAAACATGTTTCAGCCTGAAGTAAATTTTCATAGGTAATAGGTTACATAGAAGTCTTATGTAAATTTTGATCTCTTCTTAACAACTCCAATGTTCATTTTATAAAATTTGATTTGAAAATAATGCCATTGTTTTAAAAGAGGCTGGAAGGGTGAGAAACTAAGCAAAAAAAAGTATACACTAACAAGGTGCACATATACTCTTTCAGCCGTGGCTACTTTATTAAAGGAGGAGAGATTCCTGAGATACCTTGTTTTCAGATTCCATTAATTTTTTTTTGAGGGGGTTGTTGAAGGAGCATTAAAAGCCAAACTCGCTCAGCAGCCTGGGCAAACTCAGGAGCACTTGACCACAGGGCGAGACAGATCCTCCCCATCCCACCAGAGCCTCCCGAAGTAATGCATCTCAGCAGATTAACCGGCTGAGAGACAAAGGCAGCCTTCCAGAGTACCCACTGCTGGAAAACCTTTGCTTTTTGGGTTGCAGATGTTCAGATTAAGTATCTCCTTACCCACAGGCAGACCTTGTGAAAAGCTCCTTGGTTGCCTTCTACTACAGTGTTACCATCTGTTGAAAAAAATGGCACCCACTCCGGTTGTGTCTGTTTTCATGGTTTTTTTCTCCTCAAAAATCCTTCCTTCAGACTGGGGGCTACTTGTGACACCTCCAAACTCCTTTTTTAGGCTGCAAAGGCACAACTGACCATGTTTAATTTAAAATACTTCAAAGCAGACAGTTTCCAGAGGGAACCCCCTCTGCCCCTAATTACATACTTCTGTTTTAAGACAGCGGTCAACGGCAGAACAGTCCAACCCTCAGCATGCAAAATGCAGCAGAAGACATGGAGAAGAGAGATGGAAGAATTACAAGGCTGACAGCTTGTAAAAGATTGACCAACCTCGCAGCCAGCCTTCTAAAGGGGATCTGGCCTCTCTTCAATGGTCCTTTCCTACCCCCTCCCCAGCAGTGCCACCCCCACTCAACAAAGTTTGATGAACCTGGTTTGGTGAGCTAAAACCACTGAGAACTAAATTGCTTTTTCTTTGGCTGCTGCTAAAGGCTGAATTATTTACCAGTTTAACTCCTCGACTCTTCACTCAAACTGCAAGGTGACAGCCAGTGTCAGTTCAGGGGAAGCAAGGGCAGTGTGTAGCCAGGGGAACAGGGACACTATTTTTGACAGCTAACAGCCCAAATTAGCTGCAATGTCAAACCACACCCTCAGGTCTCTGATGGCTATGGAGACTAGAAAGATGGCACAGAGGGCAAAGCAGAGACAGGAAAAGCGCGAAATCAAAACAGGCCAGGGATAAAGAGAATACACATACTACATGCAAAGCAGGGGCTGGACTGTGAGTGTTGATCGTGGGAACAGATGGAGAGATAAGAGAGAGAAATGACACCCATTACACTCAAAATCATATGTATGAGAGAGGGGGAGAGGGGAGGGCACAGAGAGCATGGTGGGAGAGAGAATTCGCAAGGCAGGAAATAGATTTGCAGAAAATAATGGTTTAGGAAAACTGGAATCGGAACTTAGCGCTCACTGGAAAATCACAGCCTGGTCGGATCAGCGCAGTTAGAAAAGGATCCTTTGAAAACCAGCTTAATACTTTCTCTTTTAATGTTTGACATTCGCAAGGAGAACCTGCTCTTTGTATGTTGTGTAGTCACACAAGGAGTTAAAGTGTACAGCCTAACATCAGCATTGGCCAGCCCCATAAACATTTATTCTATCAATTACAGGCCGAACATTGCACAGAATAAACTAAAGCCAAATCAAATAAAGCATTCTTCCAGTTCTGTAGAGGATCGAGATGCAAACAAAAAGATTTTGATACTTCCATGGCTTTCCACTGGCACAGGAACTAGAAAGAAATACTCATTTAGATCTGGCTATAAACGTTTATCTTGTGTGGGAGGTCTTAGTATTGTAATATGTATTAGAAACTTGGTATTTTTCCAATCAAGTCTTTCCACTTCCATTTACATATATTTAATTGTAAATATTCATTTTCCTACCTGAAGCACTTTAAATAAATATACAATAAACACAATCTACATGGAAGGGGAGTGAATAGCTGAGGAGACTTGCAATGAGCCCTAGAAGTGCTCCAGCCTCCACATTGCTGCTCAGGAGCAATGCAGGATGATCCCTTCAAGAGCTTGTGGGGGGTCTGGTAGATCGAGTTGGTGATCTCACCCTTTTGTCTACTGAACTGAGATCCTCCCTCCCTCCCAACCAACAAATTGTAACTGACACAAGCTGGCATCTGTGCCAGCAGAAAAGGTGATGGTTGGCCAGGTGATGCCCTCTCGCACAGAGAACTGGATTTCTTCAGAGCACAACCAGCTTCAGTCTGCAGCCTTATCAACACACACTCCTGTTTTGCAAGCACTGAAACACACAGGCAACGGAATGAGCAGACACAGTAACCCCAACTTTATTTAAAACAGAACCGCATAATGCACAGAGACCCTCAGGTGAGATGTGCTCTGACCCCAGCAGTGCTGCTCACCATGCTCACCAGGGCCAGTGCTGCCTTCAGGGGACCCTACAGCAGCGAGGTATCAGGAGCCCAGAGCTGCTGAAGCTCTCTCTGAAAATTCCCCAGGTGCATGGCAGCTTTCAGCAGGCACAAACCTGCACCTTGTACAGACCGGGGCCATGGGGGCACTGGAGGAGTGCTCCTGTCCACCACTGTCGCTTAATGCAGCCCTGATGCAGGGTGCAGCACCAGCTCTGCTGATGCACACAGAAGCCCTTGTTTGTGACAGAAAACTATTTTTATTTATTTTTTTTTTTTGTGACAGAAAGCACATTTTAGAAGTATAGTTTTCAAGCTGGGATGCATGGATAGAAGACAACTGGAAGTAGGCTGGAAGCTATTTTTCCAAGATGAAGTTATGAAATCAAATTGATGGAATGGGTAACAGTGTGGATAAGGATGAAAAAAGCAAGGTCTTATCAGCAGTTCTCACAGGAAATGTAAGTTAGGAAGAAGAGAGACTTTTACATACTTGAACCACTGCTCAGGCATGATCAGAGACAGTAAGTTTCTACAGAACAGGTTAAGTATGAAGCTTTGTCCATTAGTCATACTCAAAGACTCCCCTCGCCCCCTAAATATCCTGCACCAAATTAACTGAATATTGCTGCAGTCACAATGACATACTGCTACAGTGTGCATCAATTATTTACTAACACAAAATTGGTGAGCACTGGGTATTTGCTAAGAAACCTGGGCACCTGCTGAGACCTTTTGGACCACTTACCATGAGAAAGTGATACTTAATTGCTACAGTTACATTAATAGCAAAATTTAAATTTGTTTTCAAGTAACTGGATCCAGTGCCAAACTACAAAACTAATGTTACCTGTTGACTTATGGAGCAATGTGGGAAAGACAAAAAAGACAGCACCTTATGCTTCACGCTTACACTAATGAATCATGATTTGTTATGGGGTATATTTATAAAGTGAAAATAAGGTAAATGGTATTGTTATACTGACCTGGTCAAGTCATAAGAACTACAGGAAGTAAGACAGTACTTTTGGAGAATAAAACAAATGGAGTGCCTCTTCTAAAAGTCACGTAGAGGTTTTTTTTGCATAGATTAAAACTTTTATCATGCTGGATCATAAATTGTAAAGTAGTACTTGTGTCTATCAGAAAATTCTATTTTATGTATGAATCTGAAGTCTTATACATGAGGACAGATAGAACTCTTTTACTACATTATTGGAGGCTTATCAAAAACAGGATGCTTTTTTCTTGAGAAGATGAAAAGTACAGAGATAAGCAGGGAAATAAAGACTGAAGTTTTAACCAATAATATTTTTGTGTGGTTATCAGAGGAATGCAATAATTAATCTTTTAATCATTCTGAAGATTGTGTGAAATCATAATATCTCATCTTTTCCAGCCTCAACCTGCCATTCTTGATCTGAATTACAAACAATAAGAAAGGAGATGATTTAATGAGCAACTTTGTCATGTTGCCATTTTGCCTTAGTCAAAGGCAAATATCTAGTTTTGCCTCTAAACTAAAATGGAACAGACTTATGTTTCAACTATGCTCACAACTGAGGCAAACATAAATGGAAAAGTTAGGGCTATTTTTAAAGCTAGAAACAGTGTCTTCACATTTTCCCTGACACAATCAAATACACACTGTTAAAAAGAAGCAAACCCTGATTTTCTAGAAGAAAAAATATCCATTTTGTGAGGAAATACACATGTATGAAGTCTAAACTAAGCTAAATCCAAAAAGAAAAATTTCACTCACAATGGCAATAGGTATGTTCTTATTATGAAAGAAAAAGATGTCAGCATGATTTAATCATACGCTATAAACAGGCACTTCAATAAAGTATATATTTACACTGGCTTTCTGAATGCTAGGGCATCACAAAGTAGAATGGCTTTATTACAATGGATGGAAGATGGCAACTACTTAGAACCCAGTGCCAACATGGATTATAACAAATCCAGTGAGTATTTTGTTTTTCAATTATTCATAGAAAATTTAATCCTGATTAAGTATCCTTGGGCAGGAATTCATGGGTAGTTGATGACTGAAACCAACATTTATTTGAAATGCTTCTGTTAATTTAATCTGTGTATATGGCTTAATTATGATTGAATCCTCAATGTAACAGAAATGAATTATATCAGGATTAAAATTCTAGTACCACATCACCCGTTCCATTTTCTTTGCCTTTTTTTTCTCCTTTAAAAGATGCAAGGCTGCTGTTTTAATTACCTTTATGTTGCTACGTATTCTAAGCCTCAAATACTGTTTAGACCTTGATTACTGGATGAAATTTTTAGTTACATTTACTTTTTTTTTAAAAAAGGCAGATATAAATCCTATTTACATTCCCATTAGAATTTTAACCAGTATGAACATGAGATGCAAAAAAGGCTTTTCTTTTACACCCATGATAAAGGAAAGTTTCTTGCAGTCAGTTGTGAATGTTTTACATATGTTTTCTAGATGATTCTCCCTCCTTTCCCCATCTTTTATTTTGATACATAAAATGCATTTTCTCTAAAGCATGAAAATAAAAAACTCCTTGTACTCATGGTTATGCATCACACCAATTTCACAACTGGCCTATTTCAAACTTGTTTGAGCATGTAGATGTTTTAAGAACTGTGTTTTATAAGATTTTCAAACCTTGTATTGACACAAAGTAAGGGTATTTTTCGTGTCCGTGAATGAGAGAAAAGACTCATTGTACTCTTCTGTGATACGGCTCAGCACCACTTGCTAAACAATATCTATAAAACTCTTCAAATTTTGGATTTTTACACTCTACAATACTTATCTAGGAACCTTGTCAGACGAAAGGTCTGTGAAGTGCTCTGATATTATCACTCAGTTTTCCAGTGAAACCAACGTATCATACACTTGTGACAAAAATACCTGTATATTTAAGTCATTATTGCACATTTATTACATAACATATTCTTCCTAAACATCTCAGAAGTGATGTCGATTTTTATGTCCAGAGGATACTGTAAGTGGCAATGTCACTGATGACAGTGAAGATACTTCCCAATATAGACTATGAGACAGAAAAAGTCTGTAGAGGATAACCATGGAGATGCACTGACAGAGGATAACACCTATGGTAATAATCTAGAGACAAGAAAATAGAGAAAAAGAAATAGTAAGTGAAAAAAAACCCTCTCACTAAACAAGTCACAATAAATTTCTATCAGCATGAGTGCTTGAGGTTTAGCTTTAAACCTTTTAATACTGCTGTAGTTACAAAAGATTTGAACATGCATTTTAAGTCCAGGAATCAGACTCTCACACCTGGGTGTTTTTAAATCCGTAGATAGCCCTGGGCAAGTCACATAACCCTTCTGGCAGTCTCTGTTCTGGGGAATTTCAGACTTGCAATTCACCACCCATGCAGTTTCACAAGCAGAGGTGATGTTTAGATATTCTATTCTTACAACAAACAGAGTGGGGGGGGGAAAAAAAAAGAAAGCTTGGAAACACTTTGCACTAGCACAATCATAGAGCTGAGGATAGTGATTTATCCATCTCACTTAGCCAGACCTCTTTCAGTTCAAGTCTCTTCATCTGTAAAAGCTGTGTAAGGCTGCATTTATCAAAAGCTTAAAGGTTTAACTACTATTTCTGAGAAAGCCCAAGTCTTCAGTTTATGAGCAGGCTGTCTTTCAAAATATTTTTCTTTCTTTTTTCTTTTTTTACTTTTAAAATGTTTTTCTTAAATAAATATGGTATCTATTGATTGTGCATTTTATTGTATTGAGGTGCATTTGAAGAAGCAAATGCAGCTGAGTTATCACAGTGTAGGAACTGCAGCTGCACATAATGGTTAAACTTGCTCAAATGCAAGACCAGAGCAATTGCAGTTTTCCTTCAGTAAGCTCAAAATCCCAAAATACTGCAAAAATACTGCTTTACTGATCCTACCTCCAGGGACTGTCCTCCTGCTCTGAGGATGTTTTCATCAAGCAAAACAAAAAGTCTCTTCATTAGTAACTCTAGAGGAATCAGTTCTTTACTGCCTAGATTTCCCCTTTTTTTTTTGTAAATCGAACACAGTATTTAATTTATTATTTATATTTAATAAAACCTTGTTCTTTCCCTTACATATCCTCTACACAAATAAAAGCTCATTTTCGGAATATATTTGCATACAAATGCACAGATGGTTATGAGCATAAAGAAAAGAGGCAAACCCTTTGCTGGAATCAGGCAGTCAATCACCTGAGAAGAGTGGTGCACTTCACCTGAACATGGCAGGCTCCACACACGGAGTTCTCCAGTTCTCAAAACGTTTAAGCAACCGAGAAACTCAGTGAGTCCACCTTTGTTTTTAACTGTTTAGCGCTTACAAACCAAACAACATATTTGGCAGACTTCTTGATTTAAAGAATACAGTTCAGCTACAGGTTTCCTGACCTATTTAGCCACATAAAGCTTTTAAACGATGAAGACTAAAAAGCAAACAACAACAAAAAAATCCACTGATTTATCTTTCTACTCCCTTTGTTAAAAGAATCCCCAAGGTGTTTTTAATTAAAAGCAAACAAGCAAACAATAAAACAAAACACCCCCTCCACATTTTCCTTTGACTTAACAATCTCCCCCCTCTCCCTCCCTTAACCTAGAAATGATTATCCTTAGATGATTTGAGCCCTGTATGCCTTTGTAAAATATGACTCACATTAGCATCAATGAGAGCTGTGTGACTAAGACTTCTCAAGTTGCTTTGGGGTCATAAGATTAACAGCCTAAGAGCACGAGTTTGCTAACAAACATTAAACATGAAGAACAACTACTATTCAAATTTCATCTCTTTTATCTTGCCTGTACATACCTTTTCTCTTTGATATTCTCTGAATATTACAGCAATGGTTGCAAGACATGGGTGGCACAAAAACCAGAGAATGCAGGCCTAAAAAAGAAGATGAGTATAAGTTGTAAAATGACTACATGCCAGCTTAGAAGAAAGAGATGACAGTTACAGGAACTACATTTACATTTCTGTCTATTTTATGAACCCATTGTTTAATTTTCAATCAACATAACGAAAACCACACAATGAAAGGTGGGATTTCTGTTTTAAAAAGCTCTATACTCCTTGTCGAATTAAAATGCCTACTCAGAGTATGTGATGACAGGGTGCAATGTAATCAAGCCAGACACTTTAACTTTCTTGTGAAGAAAAAGAGTTTAGTGCTTCAGTCAACTGCATGCCACGGTTATATTTACAGGAAAAGAGATCAGTTTGCTTGATGTAAGCCATACTTTGGCAAAGGTGATATAGAACTCCCTTTTCAGTGTGCTTCTCTCCACTGTGATAATCTGGTAGAGCCCAACAGCCAGGGACAGAGCAAGGCAGACCCTGAGGCCAATGAGCAGCCCGCTGGCCAAGCCATGGTGCAAATGGTAGCTGTGGTGGTTTGTGTCTTCAAACTGCTCCCAAATTAACAGAAAGCTCTGAAAAAGAACAACAGCAAAGCACACACACTTAGAGTAAGCCAGGTTACACTAGCTCTCAATTAACCTTCCCATCACAGCTTGAGTTATCTGGTAATGCTCCACTCTACTTGTTAGAGACTGCTAAGCTAAGCAAAAAAATCCAACCAGCTCTATCTTGAAATGCTTTTTGCCATGATCTATTACTCAACTGCAATTGGTAGGAACAGAGTCTTACTTCTTAGATTCTGTAACTTTTAGAAAACTCTGCAGGAAGACCACTGAAGTGATTTCACAGAGCTACAGGGAGGTGTCTCCTTTCACTTGTGATCCACAACCTGTAAAGCTTGTTTCAAAGGCAGGCGACTACGCCTTTTCTTTCAAAATCCTAACAGGATTCACTTTTCTTTTCAAAGATGGGGAAGTAAGAGGGTGGTGCTGCTGCCCCTTTTATACAATAGCCTTAAGGCTCAAGCATTCACCCAAGTTGAACCTGGATCTCCCACAATTCCCTTCTTTGCCTAAAGGATATCCAGTTCACATCTCCCACCTCCTTGGAGAGTGCTGCAACTGCCAGGCTATAGGGTGTTCTTGGGTGGGCCACTCTCCACCCCTTCTATTGAAGCTGTGCCATTGTGGAGAAAAGAATTCAACATCAGCTAGGTCAGAAACGGTGAGCGAGCCTGACTCTACAAGCACCTGGCTCAGAAACCTCCTAGGGTCTAAAGAGAGTGTCCCAGGCTCCAAAAGTTGTTCCAACATCTGGCCAAATACTCTAGCCAACAGATAACTACATAAATGATAGTAACCCCCTCCTTAACTCTCAGCATTGTATCCATCTGCTGTAGTATCCAGTTTTCTGGGAGCACTGTGAGAAATAATATTGATATTCTCCAAAGGAAAACAGACTAACAAGTGCCTATTTTCTGAATCTTAGTTGTGAAGAAGGCAGGCGCCAACCAGTTGCATAAAAAAATGTGTCTTGCTGAAGAACACCTTTTCAAGAGTTTGGGAATGCTAACATTATAAATTAGAATACACATAAGGTTTAGACTCTCAGAGCATCATGTAGCAGCTGAATGGCATTTTAGAACTCGAATATACACTGGAATCCAGTCCACTTACTGCACATATCTAACTTGCACTGAGGCTTCAGGTGCGTAATAAAACAGGTTTTCTGAAGAAAGGTAGGCAAATTTGATTTATGAGTGAAGTAGCTCTGAAGGCCTTCAGAAGCAGACATTGTATGGCTCAATTTAGAAATATAAATTAGTCAGATTCCTTTCTGAACACATTCAAAGGCTTTCTCACTACATAAAAACAAAAAGGTTACTAATATGAACTTCTTAAAAATGTAATCCACCTGTGCCTTCCAAAGGTGGGTGGCCTTGAGTCTCATCAGTTGAGTATTAGAATAATTTTTGCTTAGAATATCCTCAGAGTACTCTCCTACTTTCCCCCTCCCTTACCTAAGGGGGACACAGCCCTGTCATTTCAGAGCTGCTGTCACTTCAGTCACTCCTCAACCACCCGGATGGAAAATGGAAGGAAGGGAGAGGGATAGATGTAAAGTATGCACGTCTTCAACATCACTGATTACTAGCAAACAACCTGACCAACAGGCTTCAAATGTTCTAACTATAATGCTCAAAACCAGATTAATTTCAAGTAAACATCCTCAGATCAAGTTACTTAACTGAGGATTCTGTCAAGGAATAAGACTGAAGTAAGCCTAAACTGCTTCTGAATCCCTGAGATACAGCACAGTGTTTGGTAACATTGTGTCTACAGCACTAGTTTTGGCTTGAAATTGATGAATTCCTATCACAGAAGTTGTTTCAGTCCAGTTAGAACATGCTCAGACAACAAACAGGGGTTCTACCGGTAACAGAATCACTGCAGTCTTGTGAGCATTTTCCCTTTTGATATTTACATTTGGGAACAGCCAAAGTATTTAACTTCCCTGGACTGTATATATTCTGCTTGAGAAAATAAAAGACTCCCTGAACCGATGTATAGAATCTTCCTGACTCAAGCAAGTTTCTGAGGGGAAGCCATATAGGCTGATGGAGATAGAACTGTGATACTGCTCTAAGAAGAAAATATCCCTGGGATCTACCTTACCTTAAAAATTAGAGCTCATGAAGGTCTGAATTTTCCTTAGTCTACACCAAGAGTAACAGCAAAGAAGGAAGCAACTTTCATGAGAAGATGACAAAGAGCTGGAGTAAAGGAATCATGAGAACAAAGCCCAAATCCTCATAGGATAATAGTGGCTGACAGCAGAGAGTGTTCTGGACCAGCCCTTTAAAGACTGTAAACAACACAACACCAGTTGATCAAAGGCTGTGTATGGTGACAGGAATGTGAGATCACACAAGTCCAGTTTTCTTCAGCTTCATTACATTATTCCAAAATAAGCAGAAGGCAGAGACGTTAGAGGCAGAGACGGAACTGTCAATGCAACACAGTGTAAACCTGGACAAGGTGAATTTATCATTGCCCTTACTATGATAACAGCTGGGGCTGTTATCATTCATCTAGGAAAAGCAGGATCCTATAAAAGAGGAATCTGTGCTATTGAGTGCTTCTAGTTAAAAATTAATTAGGCAATCTGTTCTCAGTGAAGAAGAACTTACATAGACAAACATGATGTTGAAGTTAAAATCTCTTTAGTTGTGAAGTATATAAAAAATAATTAAAATTTAGTTGAGAAATCAAGGCCAAGGAACTCTGAAGTCCCTTACCTTGACCACAGAAAGGCAAGTATCAGCTCACTTAGCTGCAGTATCAGGAACAAACTGAAAACCAGACATCAACCTGCTGAAGCAGAAATCAGAGACATCTTGTGTTGGCAGTGAGCAGAACTGTGCTTGAGCTCAGAAGAAATCAGGGGGACAATTCTTATTGTTATCCAGAACAGCTGTGCTTAGGCTGTAGACAAAAGAACTGGATGAGAGAGGTAGCTAAAGAGCTGACTCACTCTAGCTGTGTCCAACATTGAAGTCACAACTGCTTCTTCATAGGGTGAAATAGAATGACTCCTTGTTTACATAATACACTGTTCAAAATGCCTGACTTTACCTGTACATAATCCTGACCTATCCCAGCTCACAGTGGACATCAATCATTGCCCAGCTGTGGCCTTCTTCAAGAACTACGGCCATGGATATCATCCTGATGTTCCAAATATACAAGCTGATCCTCCCCATCCATATGAAGAACCAGACACACTTCCTTTATGTCATGAGGAAACAATTATGGTAGAACTCCTCCTTCCCTTCACTGTGCCAACGCTGACTTTATGACAAGACAAGATAACGTATCAATCTCCAGCAAAGACAAGTTCTCATGGGACAGATCACCCCTGAGAAGCTAGGGGAAGGGGGAAGCAAAAGGGAAATCAGAAGAAGCAGCAAGGCAAACTAGCTGTTTCTAACCTATTAGTACTCAGGTATCTGATGTCACACAGCACCAGTACAGCAAAAAATGTTCTAGATCTAAGGTCAGAGGTAGAGTTCATTCTGAGCACACCTAAGGACCCCTTGTAGGATGATGTCTAATGCAGTAAGATCCTATGCCACTTTAATCAGGTTCAGAGTATTCAGATGTCTTTCCAGAATCATTGCCTCCAGTCTGGTCAGCCCTGAAAGCTGAAAAGGCTCAGATCTATGTGATGGGAAGGGTCTGCTATCAATAAAGTTCTGTTCAAGGTTTGTGCCTCAGCGGCAGAAAGAGGAATTTTTAATGAATGCACAGGAGCCTGGGAATCTTTTGTTCTGTGGCTGAAATAAAGAACAAGTTAAGGCAAAGGGAGATGCTAAATGGCATACTTGTCCCTCCTTTGAGATGTTACCTCTTTGCAGCTGCAAAGACCACAAGACTTTTGCTGACTAGGAGGCTGTGTCCACCCAACACTGAAGGTAACCCATAAACATAGCCCAGGAAATTGCTAGTGCTTCTGAAACAACAAAAAGAAAAAAACTCCATAACATTAGTACAAAGAGGAGAAAAACCCCTGAAAATTTTCTGAGTAACTTGAACTAGTAGTAGGCAAACAGGCTCAGATAGTTTGCCAGTCAAAACTGTATTTAAGTTGAAGAATAACATGTTTTCTCAGGCTGTCCACTTTCTTGACTTCCCTGAAGATGAGATGAGGACAGGTAGAGGAGAATGTCAATAAAAATTAACATGGTGCACTTTCTATCTCCTGCATTAGGTTAATGGTTTCCAACAGCCTCCACAGCAAGTCCTCAGAACACCTCTGATTATCCACATAAAGACCAATCTCTGGCACAGGAGGAAGTTGGTTCTCCCATAAAAATCTCTGGGAAAGATCAGAACAGGAAGAAGGTTATTCTAGGTTTTTAGTCATTTAAAGTGCTCATTGATTGATTACAGCAGGTCAAACACCCATGTCAATCTAGACAGACCAGTGAACAACTGACTAATCCAGAGATGAACTCCTGAACTTGATAGAAGTGATACAGTCTAGATCTTGTCTCCCTGAGCTCAACAGCTGCACTATGTATTAAGGAGAACAAATCTGGCAGAATGTGTATTTCATACATACTGAACCATGAGATGGAAAATATCCTCTCCAGAAGGGATACTCTTGGAGTGAGAGAAATTTTGCTAGAGACAGTAGACACTGATATGGGGCTACAAAACCACCCAGACAATGACATACTCCAATATCCATACTGTGTTCCTACAAGACTCCTGTGGAACCTGACATTCCCAACGGTACCAGGAGGAGATGTGGCAGAGCTGTGCCTTACTGGTGAAAAGTAAGATAGACAACTTTGTGCTAATGCTTCAGGGCTGCTCCAAGAACCGAAAGATGTGTAATGGACCAGTCCTGGGGGAAGCAGCTCATATGTATGATGCCTGCCCCACTTTTACCATAAGTAACAACCAAAATAAGATCAAGCTGATTATACTGAGTGTTTTTTCTATGTATAGTAAAAGGAAACAACAACAAAAAAACTTTCCAGTTTCGAGTGGCAGAGTACTAACACACCCATACATATGCACAAGTGTAGAGGCATGAATGAAATTAAATACTTTAGAGGCCTTCTTTACTACCAGCATGTAAAACTTCTGGTGCTAGATAGGTTCATTCCACCTTCCTTTGACACCCATCTTTAAATTTCAACAGTCCCATTGACCTTAACAGCCTTTGGTTTATATTTTTAATTAGCAAGAAATGCCAGCTCCCAGCTATTCCTAATGTTCTAGAAGTCCACTTATTTAGTTTAGAAGCAGTACTAATTACAGATACTACCCAAATGGCACAAAAATCTTCAGTATAATCTCTTCCTCATTACTGTCTCCAGTTTCTCTCTGCTCTTCTCTTTCTCAATGGTTTTCAGATTCTCTTGACTTTATGATGTGATTTAAAAAAATTTGTTTACAAAAGGCACCACCAGGGTTGAATGATTTCCATTACAATTTACTTTTAAGTTACTGGTTTACTTAACTTTCTAATTTATACTAATGGAAAATATTTGAATGAAATTGTGTGTCAGACCATTTGTATATTTGCAAGACCAATCCTGCACATGAACCTTTCAAGAATTCCCTTCCTTATATTGATTGAAAGGACCAGTAGACATTCTATTTGAGTGCTTCCACAAGGAGGGCACTGATGATTTCCTTTTTTCATGACAAAGACTTTGTCACAGCAGCTTTTCTTGTCTTTCCTCTCATGCTGCTGGTTGTCAACCCACATAATGTAGTTCACAATGCCTCAGTTGTACTGATTACAACTATTTATAGGACCACATTAGAAACCAGATCAATAAAACGACTGCATATAAATTTTTTTAGGTTTTTTTTCAGTCTAGATTGTTCCACTGATCTGGTTCGCAGTATAATGCTACAAACAATTGGCACAATCAAGAGTTTGGGAAACTGTGGGAACTTCTTAAGTGGTTTTATTGCTAGACAAAAACATACTGTGGAGCTACACCTTAAATTGTTAAAGTAAAGAGAAGGTGGTGTTACCTATTAGACATACTGGGTGCACATTATGCTGTGGGTTTTTTTCCAGTCTTGATACTCCCTTCCCTCATAAAATTAAAATATTGAAATTATTTGGTTCACAGCTCTGTCATAAGAATGAAGATGAAATACAAACCTGTGTAACAACAACTACTACAGCAATGCCAGTAGATGTTGGACTGGAATCCCACTGAAGAGGTCTGCCATGAGATTTCTTCATTCTGCCTATTGTCCAACCCATACACAGACTCAATAATAAATACAGCATTTGTATCTGTGAGACTATGTCACACACTATTGAAAACAAAAGAAAGATGAATAAAATTACAATAAAAGTAAAGTTTTGGGTTTTTTTTCCTATATATATGCTTATGCATCTGTAACATCTTTTAATTTTGGTGAGTTAGATTAGTTGAGGTTGCTTTGCCACAAAATGTGGCTATTTTGTAGAGTTTTCAGTGACCAAACAAATGACTATCAGCTTTCCCTCAGTTATGCTGCTGTTCTGCAAGAACACTGGCACGGTGCCACATCTTTCCAAATCCCACTCCTGTGTCAGAGCAGTCTGTGCTCAGGAGTCCATCTGCATAAATAGACTTATAAATGCTAAAGAACTAAAATCATATCTATGTTAATCATAGTGCAAATATGCAACATGATGAAATGAACTCCTTTCTTTGCTCTGAAGAACTTTTGTTCAAAAATCAGATAGTCACATTGTACTTTAAATTAACTGCACTTTGTCTTGAGGATGTAGTAGCTTCCAGAAGAAAGCACAAATATTTAGGACAAATTCCACTCTGAGATACTTAAAGGGGAAAATATAATTAATAACCCAAACACAAACTTCATTTAGACCAACAACTTGTCTGTATTTTATTTTATTAAATGCAAAGTACCTTTGTCTCATTTTGCTATGTCCATTTTTACCTCTGTTTGGGAACAATTAACACATACTCCATAAAGTTACATTCTTAATCAGTGTCTCCAACTTGTGTTTGAAGCTGCATCAGAAAAAAGAAAACTTTAAGCTAGAATACATTAAAGCCTTTATTTGTAGCCTTGCTGCAGCACTACTGACAGCAGAAAAACCTGAAGATTTCTTTCTGGGTAATAGCTTCAGACCTGGTAAGGTTTGGACTTAATGAACAATTTTTAAGTTGGTGTTGGGATCTGACTCATTGTACTGGCGTAGCAGAGACATAAAAGAAAAACTGAATGTTACACTATGTAAATTGTAAGTTTGGTTCAGACACTACAGATTGGGCACTACACACAGTAATGCTTTTATTTTCGCTTAATATGATTTTAGTTCAATTAAATTTGTTGCTTGTTTGTAATTTTCACTTACCTATCAGATACAAGAATAATACTTCTGTCACAAAAAAAAGCAAAGCCCCACTTTTATAAAACTGGACTAGTAAAAAAGATAAATACCACATTTGCTAAAAATACTGGCACAGAAAATGTTGCCACTGTACAGAAATTAATACGGACACAAAAGGGAAGTGTGTCAAAAGAAGATCATCTACAATACTCCCCTGACACTCAGCAATACTAGCAAAATAAGGAGATAAAACAGACTTCAAATGTAATTCCTGGGATATGCTTGGTACTTGCAGAGTTTACATGCTTAAATGCTTACTGAATTAAGACATCTTTGCTGATTAAGATCTGTCAAGAGCTTTTAGTAAATTCAAACTTGATCATTCTTTAATAAAATGAACCGGCACTGATGTTAGGGAAAAAAATGATCATGGAATTATTTTCCAATGCTACCTATGGAGAGACAATACTCGCTAGAAAAAGAACTGTCACACCAACCAAAAGGCATGCCAAACCAGTGTCACAAATCCAAACTAGAAAAATGACTGAATAAATCTGTGTGTTCTAGGGAGCATTTTATTTTCTGTCATTTCTTAAGATAACCTGCCCTATAAGGCATAGCCAGACATTATTTCTCAATCATATCTTTGATATAGATACTGCTCTGCTTCAGTGTGGTAACAATTCAAGTGGATTCCCAGATAAATCTGTGTAAGACAAAAATCCACAACCAGCTTTAATCTTTGATATTCCCTATACCTTGCTAGAAAGGAACAAGGGTGAGAAAAATTTTAGAGATTACAATAATCCCACAATATTCAGGGTCAGTGTAAAGTCACATTACTGAGCTGATACCGTAATTGTCTGATTTCATCATAATTCATCTTTTTTGACTATTCAACAGACATAATAGTAGCCTTTGACTTTCCACATTTTATTCTTACCTAAAGTTAAAAGGACACCATTTGCAATGCTTCTGAGTGCCAGCATTATTTGTGTGATTATCCAATTAGCTTAGGTGGTTAATCAGACTGAGGATCAGGTCTTTATACATGGTAAAGACTAAATAATATTAGAAAAAGAATAATTGCTTGAGACAGTATCTGAATAGATTTTTAGAAAGATATACTGGCCACACTGTAATTAACAGAAATTTTAACATCTATGTTTGACTCAGATTTCTGTTGCCATATTGGAAAAAATGGTATCACCTTCCCCCTTCAAACTATACTACTTGTCATCAGCCATTCTTCAGAATTGTAACTGCTGCTGAAGCTTTCCACATTTTTATTACTTCTGCTCTTTTACTGTTATAGAAACCACCAACTTCAGAGAAAGCAGGAAAGGAAAAAGTTTCTTAGCTGAATTTAAGAAATTCAGCTATTGATTAAAAAATAATATTCATTATAACCTTTGCTTTATCTAAATAAAAGTGGGTTTTTGACTACAACACACAGACAAAAAAAAATCTAACATGCAGCTGTTCCCTCTGAAGTTCTGGCTGGATAGTTAACACTGGGGAGGAGTTACAACTACCTCCATATTCTCCATTTAATTTCATTTCACAAGATGAGAAGGAACATTTAATAATACAGCTGTTGGAGAGGCTGCAAGGAGCTACTAGTTCAAATAGTTAAAACAAGAGAGAGGCAATTACTGTGGTACCAGGTGCCATCAAGAGGCTGATAATTCCAACTGCAGCCTTCTAAATGAATTCTAGAAAGGGAAATTTTTCTCTATATAGGCTGTTACTCTCCAACTATCACACTACTGCAGTAATAATTTCTTGGGGTGCTTCAAGCCAGTCAAAAGGAAATGTATTTGCTTGGAAAAAACCCCCAATTCTTCAAATGTGAACTGCAGAAAAAAAAAACCCAACGCAAACTACCCAACAACAATGGAGAATGAAGAAGGGAACAAAATGAAGTTAGTGCATTCTGGAAAGGGATGCCACAGGAATTTAGTTCCAGAGAGAACTCTGAATACCTATACAGATTGGAGAAAAATTATTTGTAAGAATCAAACCTTTATATAAGCATTTTTTGCATCATGCTAATCATAACATTTGTGCTGTAAAATACTTTTTCATTTAATAATTGTTAAATTTGTTAGTGAAATGACAAACTATATAAAAACACTATTAAGTTTCCTAAAAATCTTGACTTTCTAGATCTAACTCCACAAAACTTCAAGGTATTGAAAGACCTACTCCCATGATAGGTGTGTTCTTAATTGTTCATAGCAAGGAATCTTGAAACAAAAAAAAATCCTTTGAAAAATCCTAAACAATATCACAGTTGTATAACTTCAAATACAGTTATTGTAATCACCAAGGACAATCCAATTATGTGATCTAAGATCATAATACAGTCCAGCAAAAGCATTCGCTAATGTACAGATTCATGGGTAGGAATACGTAAGAAACAAGACACAAACATACTCACATTCTGCCAGACTTCCCATAAAAGGTGCTCCTATCCCATCTCTAGAATAACTGAAAAAAGAATAAAAAGATTGTATTTTTAAGTGAGTGTGTCTTAAATGGGTGTTGTCTCTTCCAAGTACATTTAGGCAATGATGCAGATCAAAGGTCAGTCCAATATTTCGCCACAACCCCTCCCACGCAAATCATGCACTGATCTTTACAACACATTGTCTTCAAGTCTTAAAGACTGAAAGCAAAAGAGGAGCAAAGGTACCTTGAGAAATGCAGGTAGTTGGCAAAAGCTGAACCCGCCTGCAACAGTAGTGCAATTGTCAACACCTTTAATACACCATGCATAGGTCCACGCTTCCTAATTGTCTGCCATAGTGATTGTGCATATATGCAAGCAGTTATGAAGTATGCTAGGACAAGCAGGAAAAAGAATTCATGTAATCCTGTGGGAAAAAAAAAGAAATACAGCTTAGTTTTACAAAGAAACATTGCTACTGGCAGTAAATAACTAAAAACAAAAAACAAACTGCGGGGTTTTTTAAATATAATTATTGTGAAATACTTAGCAACTGTTACCCAAAAGTGGTAGTACAGATCAATGTCTAAATCCTAGTCAACTTTAGCCAAGAAAATTGGTTAATTTTATCAGAGAACGGATTACTACTTGAACTGACAAAACATTCCTTATTCAATAATAACTTTTCTGAGCAGAGAGGTTTGCAGCAATTACCAGACTAGTATAAAGTGGCACACAGTTTCTTGATACACACAAAAGAGTTGTAGCCCATTTGATCAGTCAGAAATATATTTATTAAAGGATTCATTTTTAGTTCTTTTTGTTTGTTTGTTCCATTTTGTAAAGGCACAATCCGAGGTGAGAGAAGACCAGAACAGACTTCTATTTAATCTTTTTAACCACTGGGTGTCACCCTTCCTCTGCATAAAGCAGCTCAAGACGCACAGTTGATCAAGTCTGAAAACTTACAGATAAAGAAAAGTAGCACAGAAAACAATGATTAGTTTTTAGAACGCATTTTTTCATACTTGTCTAAAAAAGAAAAATCCCCCCCCCCTTTTTTTTTAGTTTATTTATAAAACAGAAGTCCTCTAATTTCCAGTCTGGCAGTAGTCTGATAAAATGCTCCTCTTCTTAAGACCTGGATCCTGGAAATCTTTTCCACTCTCTGTAAGCTTTGCAACTCATCAAGAGCTCCCAAAGGGTCAAAGCCAGTGAGATATAAGCAAAAACGGGTAAACAAACATTTCTCACAGAAAACTTATGTTTTCTTTCCCCAACCCTCCTTGAAATTCAGTGGTACCCATAGAATCAGATCCTAAAAAAAGCTTTTTCTCCAGCAGCAAATAACTCTGGTAAAAGCTTCCAGCCAGCTCCACCCAGAGATTGGGAAGAGCAAGTAGACACTTTTCAGTGTCTGAGCTGAAAAACACTAGAACTGGATGAGTTCTGAATAGTAGCTAGCATTATAGCTTCTGTGACTGAAATTAAGCATTTTGGACATCCACTCAGGAAAAGCAGAGAAAAAGAGCATAAGATTATAAAGAGTCTTAAAAAAAAATTCCAGGTCATTCTGCTTCTCTTGTACACCTATACATAATCATGATTTATGAATGACAAAAGTACGTGGTTTAGATTAAATCTTTCTTTCTGCTTCAAAAGGTACCCACTAAAATTGGCAAGGACTTTGTAGATAAAAGTTATTTCTCACCATGATGAGTGAGAACCCTTGGACAACTCTTTAGGAAAAACAACTAGCTTCTAACAAACACTAAGCATTTATGATAGAAAGCTCCTTCCAACCACAGCCAGAGTGTAGAGACCAGAAGGGGTTAGGAGAAAACTGCACTGAAAGCCAACTATAAAAAAATGTAATTTTCAACCTGTCTTCTCTTAAGTTTCCTGACTTTCAGGGAATCTAGTTGACAGATAAAATAAAACATTATTTGAAATACCTAGTTTCAAAGCTCTTCAAAATACTGTTTACGTGTTCAGCTGCCTTTAGAAATCCTAGATGCCACTGACACCATGTCTTACGTAGAAGATCCCAAACATATAAAACAAGATTACTAGCCAGGGAGCAGAAGTCAGGCCCCCTCATCTCTGACAGCAAACATCTTAATCACAAGGTGACAGCCTCAAGTTCTTTCCCATGCTTTCCTTATTATTCATTTAATTTTTGAGATGTCCTGTGCCAGGCCCCAACCTAAACTAACTCAACTGAAGGAAGACCTAACTAAAATATTCTGCAACTATGTGATTTTTAGTTGTCTGCATGAAATAAGCAAGAAATGAAGCTGGATCTCCTCTCTGATACCCTCTCGTTCTAAGTTTCTACAGAAAAATGGCAAAGATTATTTCCCAAAGATGCATTAAAAATTAAATTTAAAAAGTGAGAGAATGAGAGAGAGATGAACTGCTCCTCAGCTCTTTGGAAGTAACCAGTGCATGTAACTGCAGGATTCATGGCAACGATGCAGGTTTTAATCCTGAATCACCAGAAGTGTTCCTCTGCAATCCTGGAAGACACGGAATGTACAGCTCACCTTGCCTCCTATTTGTTAGGCCTAAATTCATGCATCCAGCACATTTACACATCTCCGTACTCAGCACATAAGCTGTTCAGAGTTCTGCTTCCAAGGGCTCAGATGCCTCTGTAGGAGGTCTCTACATCACTTTAGTGGGGACACATGATGCCGTGTAGCTGCTTTGCCCCCTGATTTAGCAAATACTCCTTTAGCTATTATTCCTCTGCGAGAGTAAGTGAATTAACCTAGAATTCACTTCTGAAGACGAAATTCACCAAATAAAACCTGACAAGTTTACAGAACTTAAGAAGTTAAAGAGAGAAGTTAAGACTGATTATGAGCCTTGAAATCCAGATTATTAATGGGCTACTTTTTTGCAGAGTCTGCTAAGTGTTCCAGTGAATATTTTCTTCCCTTCAAAAAAAGAGCTGCCTTTGTTCCTTCTATCTTCTCTTGAGACCAAGAGTGATAGCAGGGCATTTGATTCTGAGCATAGCAATGAGGCTCATCCTGGGTATGCAGGTTCACTCTGAACAAGAAGGCAGACTAAGCCTAGAGGGCCCTTCCCTCACCACAGAGCCAGATAAGTGACATGCTGATGAGGCCTCCCAGAGTAGTGATGCTACCCACTGCAACAAAGAATACACCAGGCTGGATTGTACAAAGCATACAACTTCATGTAGGCATTTCCTTAGCTGCTGTCTTGAGTTTTCTTTGGATGTTTAAAGACTTACAATTACATTTTTTAATGATAACATAATCAGGCCTGATGAACCTAATCCACAGCTGTGACTATGACAGTTATAAAGATCTAAACATGGAACTGAAACTGTACTGGCAAAATGTTTTCTCATGCATGTACTTGTGTTGCACAGAATCAAATTTCACACAGCTAAGGAATTTCGCTAATTAATTAAAATCAGGTAATAAGTTCACATTCAAGTGGAAGATTACAATTTCAACATGTTCAAAATATCTATCAGCAAAGACTTTAACACTGACTTTCCTTGCGCATCTATACTTAGGCAAGTTTTGGAAAGTCAGTCTAAGGAAAGGAAAGGATTTTTCTGTGATGACAGAAAACGAACCCAAGTTTACTCTTTGTACAAAAACAGAATATGAACTATAAGAAGCTCTGCTATCCATTCCCCACACTCTTCCAAACACAGTAAGTACTGATTTGAGTAATCAGATCCTTAATTTACAAATCTAATTTTAAGAAAAGAAATCTTACCAGATTCCCCTGCGCTAAAGTGATCTAATGGATTCCCTTCTGCATCTGGGTTTAGTAAGACCATTTCAAACTGAATATCCTCGGATTCAGAATAATTCTCCTCGCAGGTAAACTTGTCTACATAAAACACATACCATGTTTCCGGGTAAGGAATCTGGGACACTGTCAGATTTTGCTCTGTGTGGTTCACAGTCACTTTGGAAGAAAACAAAAAACCAAAAATAGGAGTAAATACTTGATCGGTTTTAGAAAACACATCTTTGAATGAAGATTAAACTTAAATCCACAGTGTCATATACAGGTTATAAACAATAGACAGTAGAAAACAGACTGAGTTTTGAAAGCTATCCATAACACTAGAGACCAGACCTCCAACTACATCTTTTGTTTCCAGTACATGTAGGGAAAGGGTTGGTGAGGACACTGCATCCCACCTTCCAGCTTTCAGCTCTGCTGGGAGAGCTCCCTCCTTCCAGAAGGCAGAAAATACAAACTATCTCCTTTGCTTAGCATATTTCCTCCTCTAGCTATTCTGTGCTACCAACTAGGCACTTCTGCAGCACAAAAAATACCTTTGTGAAATTTGACTCTGTTTTCAAGGAGATCTAGAGCACCAAACAGGAGCAGCCGCATGTGAGCTCAGTAAACAACACCATGCATGCTTTAAAGGTGCAAATCAGTATTATTTCACAGGACCTTCCCCAAACTGTAATTTCTGAATACTGAATTTCAATTGGCAGTTAAGAGTGGAGACCATTGTGTAATCATACTGCACATTTCAGATAAGTTTACATTTAAAAACAACTCCGTAAGATACACATGTTTCATCTGCTTGCTATCTTACCACTATTTTTGCCTAAAAACAACAGTTAACCAAGCACAGTCTCTGCAAAATAAACTCTTATTGCAAATGAAACCTGTGGCTCTCTATGTTTGGCTGAAAATGCAAGAACTGTAAGCATTGTCACACTGACTACTGAACTTGAGTGCTAAGCAGCTCAACCATTTCTCTGCAAGGAAATAACCATATCAGATTAATTCACTTTAATAGGTGAAGAAAAACTTAATAAAAAAACCCCACAAAACAAAGGGGTTTTTGCGAAAGGCCTTTTTAAATGAAAAAGCTGCAAACATACTAACTCATTTTCCGTAAATATTTTGTAGACAAAATTTAGAACTAATTTCTAACTGGAAGTCTACCTATGAAAAACTTGTTCCAACTACAAGAAGCCATTTTCTGTTCTCTTAAGGTATGAACCGAACAACATTAGAATCCAGCAAGAATTGTACTGTGTATGTCCATGCAGCAATTGTCATGAGGTACAGACTTGGACAACACAAAACCCAGTATTTCATACGGTGCTTAGTCCAAATGAAAGGCAAACTGCAGCTGACAGGAGTGGCTTTACTCCCCATGGCATCTCAGCTGAGTCATGACACTGTGTTATTTGCACCAAGAGTAAGGATCACACAGAGTGTGTTCAATCAGTTTCCTGTCAAATCCCTAAGATGACACAGAGGTAGAAGAGTAACCAATTTTGCCCGAGATCGGCAAACAGATCCAATTCATCCTGTGGTCATACAACTCCTGAACAGAGTAGAAAACAGTGAGTGCACTGCTGGGACAGTCAGAAATGACAGACCCACTGACAGTTATTTCAGCTACACTTTTGCACAGCTCTCATGAAGCCTAAGGAAACCACATCCCTACAAGTGACATCTATATAAGATTTCACGATGATAAGGGATGTTACAGAGGATCAATCTGTTACTCTAGGGATTCTGACTGCACAAGGAAATGTATTTAAAAGAGAAGCTGTAGTCACTTAAAATACATTAGAATGAAGCTTCTAATATTAATTTAATTTTTAAAGGAAAATTTATTCTTTAAGTACCATTACGATCCATAAATGGTGCATAAGATGGTCTGTCTACTAGTTACATAACTCAATGCCTTCTGTGTTTTACTGTTTTTTCACATTTAGATGGGTACTCAAGCTAAGCTTTATCCTGATTAGCTCATCTTTGATACTGTATTCAAAATTTTCTAACATATTTTGTACATCAAAACATGACAGATTTGTGCAATATGCTATAGTGAAAACATAGTTTTATTTCTGTTTTCTCTGATTTGAAAAATGCCATTTCCGTGGAACTGGAGAACAGGAGCCTCCTGACAAGTGAGAAATGTTCCCTTGTAAACAATCTACATATTCTATACTGGTATAACTCTCAGCTCAAATATTAAATGTGAATTGAATGTGAAATTCAGTGAAGAATATCAAATTACAAAAGCAAAGGGTGAAATTCAGTTGAAATAAGTTATAAAGTAAGGTAGCAGGATGCAGATTAATTTTTGCAGAAAAGAAAGACTATGACTTCTCTTTCACTAGAAAGAGAAGGTTTGCAGTACAAAATTACCCTTTCACTTTGTACTTGAAGCTTAGAGGCAACTGTAGAAGGTTCCATCAGTTTGCCTCTAATTTTTTTTCAATTCCACTGCAATAAAAGTCACAATTCAAACTGTACATTGGACTGTTCCAAAGATTCGGATTCTCTAGTTTTTCAGTTTCATAATACAATGGCATTCTTCATAAATTCTCTCACATACCAACATGTTCTATTTGATGGAAGATTTGAGATTAAGAAAAAGACAAACAAAAAGAAATACATTACTCCAAGTGGAGTTAAAGAAAATCTCTGTACTGAATGACTAAATGAAAACTTCAGCCAAGTATTTACCCTTTCTAAGTTGTGAATATGTGAGAGCATGAATGAGAACTGGTCATAAAGTTTAGCAGTTTCCATTAAAGCTATTCTTTGACGTGGATTTAATTTTCCAGCACACTAAACCATAACTCACAAAGCCTTGTGAAAGAAATTTTATTTCCTTGTAGTATTTTTTAACTGCCAAAGGCCAAAATCCTAGTTGATACAAAGTTCAAATTCACTGAAAGGAGTACTCTAAACACACAGATAACTTAAGAGAGTTCTAAATACAACAGTAACTCTGTAAGGAGAAAAAAAAGCAGTTACTCACTTGTCAGCTGAGCTTTAGAGAACTTCTCTTTACAGGTGTGATCTTGGATACTGTTCTCCAGCTTCTGCCATTCCTGTGCTTGAAAGAGGTGAAGTCTAGCTGCTTTTGCCACAGCTACTGCTATATTCTTGATTCTGACACACAGAACAGCATGGTCACCTTGATATTTAAAAAACACAATCAACTACTCTGTCTTCATGTCAGTTACAAGCAAGAAAGTAGTGTGGCACTATGGCTTCACATGATTCTTAAATTTTTACCACTACTCCCTAATGAAAGTATTTATGGTCTTTCAGAAACAATTTCTACAGGTCTCATTAAGAAACCACAATTCTCTATGACAGTATTTAAACAAACCTTCACCATAACCCAAGTGTCATTAACCTTCTTTACTACAGCCCTCCCTTCCCCATCATTTTAAAAACAGACTTCCAGATAATGTTTTTTTCCTTCTTCCCTCCCACCCCAAATTTTATTTTTTTCCAAGTTAAAGACATTGCCTCAATAGTCTCAATAACTAGTTCAAAGTCTAGTAATTTATGATCTTTGTGGCATAACTATGAGCATCATAGGGTAGCTCCTAAGTCTAATACCAGAAAAACTTAGTTGAATGTTATGGATGGATTAAAGCTAAAATAATTATAAATGACAGATGTCAAATTAAAGCAAAGAGAATCAAACTTCAAAAGTGCTCTCTATTGTGTCAGTCTGCCTGTAGAACCATAGAATGGCAGAATGGACTGGACTGGAAGGGACTTGAAAGTTTCCAACCCCCCCCTGCCATGGACAAGCACACCTCCCAATAGACCAGATTGCTCAGAGCCCCATCCAGCCTGGCCTTAAACACTTCCAGGGACAGGACATCTACAACTTCTCTAGGCAACCTGTTCCAGTGCCTCATTACCCTCACAGTAAGTATTTTTTTCCTAATATCTAATCTAAACATACTCGCTCTCAGTCTGAAATGATTCCCCCTTGTCCTGACACTACAGGCTAGATCTTGACACACAGGAATATTTTAGTTATTTTAGAAAAAGCTCATTTGACAAAATTTATCTTGTCTTAGTAATTCCACAATCCTCAATCTTTTTTTCATGCTTTCTTTCATATGTTGCATAGACTTCTTTAACCTAAGAGTATCCTAAATTAAAAGGCAGAATTGAGTGGAGAAGAAAAATCAGTAAAATGTTATATGATCAACAGTTTATCTAAGATTTTAAAATATTAACAGAAAGCTCTAAAAAAAGCTTCACTAAGACCCAAAATAGTTGTTGGTATTCATGCAGAAAAAGAAGTATTTCTGTGGAAATACGCAATATCAATTTACAGAATTTTATCTGAACACCTACACCACTCATCTTGAATCTTAAGTCTTTTGTCAGATTTAAACAGTGCACTTTTTTTCCTTCAGATCTCTTTAGAGCACTTCTAGGACAGTGACAATTAACTGCTTACAAGGTACTTCATAAGCTATCTCCACCCTAGCCATTATTTCTCATTCAGTGCTGGAAGGTCACGTTCCACCTCTGTTTTGCTAATGTCACGTTTTCCTGCATCCCATTAGATTTTGAAGCACTCCGCAGAACTGCTCTGCCATGAAGCTCAATGGAAAAAAAACCAGCCTAAGCTACTGAAATGCTGAGCATACAGGAAAAGCAGCCTGACCAGCAGAGCCTCGCTGGACACGGCACTTGTCATTGATACAAACAGCTCTTTCTGCACAGTAAAACTCCTCTAGCAAGCACAGTACTTTCTAACCTTCTGGAGAGGCCATTCCAACAGGAATCGGGATCTCTGCTAGGGCTAATAATAATAAGAATTATTACTAAGCAATTACTGACTAATAGTCAGAAATCATTACTATCAAGGGGTTAGTAACACGGGAAAGAAAAGCCGTCGGGAATACGCAGGTGAGAATTTCCCGTCCCGATGCGCGGTGTCACCAGGACCACAGAGAGATGAGGCACAGCGGCGTTAAGCATCGCTGCCGTTTGGTGGAGTTCCAAGAGGGAAGGAGCGATGCGTGGCGCAGCGAGAACGCCTCTGCCCTGCCGGACACTCGGCCGGGAGTGTCCGTGCCAGGCTGCGGGACACGAAGCGAGGCACAGCGCTGCTCCCCTCTGTGGCTGCTGCCAACTCCTGCAGCTGCCCGGGACCGCCGGCCCCGCTGCCCGAACAGCGGCTGGGACCTGTTGCACGTCCCGCCGGAGGAGGGAAAAGGGGGAAGGAGGCAGCGAGGAAGGGAAGCACGGCAGGACGGAGAGCTGCGGGGCTGACCCCGCTCCCCACCCCGCGGTCCCCCGCGCCCCCCCACACT
>JAHLSL010000014.1:13434057-13531477 GCA_025920805.1 Petroica traversi
AGGGGACGATTGGGGATACAAACAGGCCATATGGCTAACCCAGGACAATCGGACAGGAGATGGATTTTGATTTATTGTTCACATCAATATTCTTACTTGCTGGGCTTGTATGCTGAGCTTCCTCTTGTCTACAGAAGGCAGTGCTGATGCTCATCTCTCTGCCTTGGGGTCTGCCCAAGGGTGCAGGACCTCTGAGAAATGCATATGGTTTAGTTTTCTAAAATAGCACCTTTCTCAGAGGTAGTAGACATAAATTTGCATTTTCTCTTAGTTTCCGGCAGGGTTGGAAATTGAACTTGCCCTCACCTGCTGGTGACCCCCCATGTCTGTTTATGTTTTTGTGCACCACCTCTTTATTTCAGTAAGGAATTATCTCTGAGCTATTGGGAAAAAACCTGCATGAGAGGAAGGGGACAGCCTGTATGCAGACATGCACATGTGTGCAGTTTCAGCATGACCAAAGTGGCTTTTTGGTTATTTTTCCTGAGGTCTTTGATTGTTTCCAGTGTGCAATATGAGATATATGAACGGTGTATGAAAGCCTTTGGTATCTACCTGGGTAGCTACTAATATTTATTTGCTGGGGAGAGCTTGGAAATCCACAAGAAATCCTTTAAACACTCAGATCCCTACGTGAAGCCGGGGAACAGTACCTAGAAATGATGTAGCTATACTGCTTTTGAACAAGGGTAGGAATATCTTGTCACAAAACTTAATATCAGTATAAATAATTCCAACTTTTCACTATGGTTTCTTTTTTGTGGCTTGGGGTGTATGTTTGGCTCTATTTTTAGTTTTTAGGAGCAGTTGATCACAGCTTAACATCCAGCTGGTGTGCAACCAAGCAGTTTACACTGACAGGAAAACATGTGCTGGAGAAGATAATCTCTGATTTGCAACCCTTATGATTAGAACTGTAACATTAGTAATGACCTTAGGAGACAGCAAGAAGGATATGCTCTCTGGTGGTACTGTAGAAAGGAAGTCTGTTTTAGAAAGTAGAATAGTAAGTTTAGAAAATTGGACACAGGGGCTGTATGAAAGATACATTTTAATCCAAATTTCTGTTGCTTTTCTGCATAGATGTACTAAGCTTGAACTTCAATTTTAAAAAATTCAGTAATTAGCCTTTAGTTCAAAGTAATGTCTCTTTTTAAAAGGATACATCAATTAAAAAAATAAATCACTGGAATAAACGCAAGCAGCAAAACCCTTGCAAGACATATCTAATCCCACTCGGTGGGAATCTGCTCCTCCTTTTGCAGTGCCACTAGATGTCCCTGCCTGCTCGCCAGATTGGGAACTCTTGCTTGCTCTAGGAACTTGGCATTTCAGCCTCAGCGTTGGAGCTCCATGCTGTACTTTTGCTGTGTGTGTTTTTGGACACATTCCTATTTCTAATGTTAATAATAATATAACTTCTGAAATAAGTTTCATTGAGGATTTTTTGAAAAATGGGTGAAATTTTATCGAAGGTCTTATTTTAGAAATGGCATTGGTAAATGGCCCAGAATTCAGTTGACAGTGCTGTTTGTATCATGTGTTCCCTTTGTAATGGTTTCTTATGTGACAGTTGGTGTTAGTGGAAGCCGACTATTTTCTCTCAAAAATAATTTGCTTTTTTTTTTTCCTGTTTAGGGAGATATTTGTGAACCTGATTTTATAAAGCAGCTCTTCGAAACTGAGAAAATAGATATAGTCCTTCATTTTGCAGCCCAAACACATGTAGGTGAGCACTGCTGCATGTTTTGGTATTTTCCATGGTTATACCTGCTTGAAATATATGCCAGTACACTTTTTGTCTTTTCCCTTCATATAAACCAAGGATCCAATTTGTCTCTACAAATCACATTACTGAGTGTCTGGTGGCATTTTTAACTTAGAGTGGTTCAAAGTCTTGATTTAAAAAGTGCTTCTTCTAACTGTTTTCATTGCACGTAAATGATAATGTACCTTTTTGTCTGTATTACATTTTTAAATTCCATCTAGACTCACATGTAGCTGACAGTGTACTGAAGGAGTCATAAAGACAGTGGCTTTGTACATAGTCTGAAGTTTTTACTTAATTGGCTCCAATGTCACATGAAAAAACAGTGTGAAAGCTGAAGGATTAGGTGTAAGTCCCACTGGAATTTTGTCTCGGTGCTAAAGAGAGAATGTAAAGTACCTATTTCAGATGATGGCCTTTCAGTATCACTGTTAATAATAACAATCCCCACCATACTCTGTCCATCCTCAAAGAAATCTCCAGGAAAATTCTTTTTGAAATTGTCAGATTCAGTAGGCACAAAGTCATTAGGCCAGGGAAACAGCTGTAAGAATCAAAACAGCTCCTGATGAGTTAATAGTCATGGATCCATATTACTGCATCTTGCAACTCTTTGAATGACACCTTACTGTGTGTAGCCTTTCCTGCTGAGATGAGAAGTAATTATGCTGCCACTTAAATAAAGTTAGGTAATTCTATCTTTAGATTAAAAAGTCCATAGCCAACAAGCTTTTGCTCATGATTCCAGCCTCTTGTTGAGAATAAGGGTTTTTGTCTTCAATTAACTGTAGAAGATGCCTTCATTTAATAACGACTTTGCTATCTTACAGGTCTGTATTGCTGCCTCCAAGAGGATCCTAGAGCCCTGTCTTGCCTAAATGTAATCAGAATTGTCTTAATTTTTTAATGTAGATCTTTCATTCTGGCATGCCCTGGAATTCACCTACGTGAACGTTTATGGCACCAATGTGCTTGTTGCTGCTGCACACGAAGCCAATGTGGAGAAGTTTGTCTATGTTAGTACAGATGAAGTATATGGAGGTAGCACTGATGAGGTGAGTTTGAAAATGCTTGAAACTAATTTTTCTAGTTTACCTGCTTTTAACAGTGAAAACAAAGTTGAGGCTAACTTTCCTTGGCCTGTGTAAATGTTTGACTTTTGACCTATTTCTTACAGTGTTGGAACTTGTAAGTAACCACTGGTTGCTTCCAGAAAGCTGAGTATTGAAATTGTCCTGATTTTTTTTTTTCTTTTGGGTAGTGTGTTTTATATTGAATGTTTATTGTCTAAAGCAGTGAGATTTGGGTCATTAACACTGTCACTACTCCTCAGAGATAGTGTCAAATCAGTGTATTATACAGGTTTTGTCCTGGAGCATTCATGAGACCTCAGTGATGTGCACAGCTTGACAGGCAGGGTGCTGCTTTATACTCTAGCTAAAATGCTAACAGAACTCTAGGCAGTGACTATTAAATAGGAAACAATTCCTGTATTACTGTGATAAACATTCAGATGTTTCTTGTGTTGTGTGGAAATCTTTGGTTTTTGATAATTTATACGTGACCTTAATTCAGAAACTATAATTTAGCTCATTAAAAAGACAAATTATGCATGTTCATCTTTTTAAAGGCATAAATAAGTCAAGGAGCCTTTTGCTATAGTCCATGAAAATATTAATGTGCTTCAGAGGAGTTGTACGCGCTTTCTTCTTACCGCAATGTCTTTATCAGTTCCTTCAACACAACTTCCATCTGTAGGCTCTTATGATGCCCAAGGGTGAGGTTTTCTTGTATGTAGACTCGTGGCTTGGCTGATACCTTTAAGTGAAATTTTTCTATCTCTGGGCCTTGAAAAGAGAACTTTAATCTGTTTTTTCTTCTCTTTGTGAATCACACTAGAAGTTCTCATAGAGTTTTTTTGAGGGGAGGAAGGCCAGTTAATTTCAGAGGCAAAGGTCAGACCAGAACAGCGGGTGTTTCAATCACATTAAGGTGATTGTTACCAATAGTACCTTGTGTAGTATCTTCTTTTGGTTTGTTTTTCTCCCTTCAAGTGAGAAATAGATTCACGCGTCAGGATAGCTTGGAAGATACCTGTTCTGGAACTGGTCAGAATTTTTGAACCCTTGCTTTGGAGATTTTTGGGTTGCAATTCTACATTTTTTTACAGAAATAAAGTTACAGAAAAAGAAAGAAAAAAAGATCCCTTTTATTTAGGACTGAAAGGTCAATTTGTTAGTGTTGATCCAATTGCTCTCTGAGGCAATATGAGCCTGAAAAGGATTGAGCCTCCCTGTAGCAGCAGTGATTATTTTATAAGATAAAAATCTGAGGACCTGCTGCTGTGAGGTAACTCTGCTAGAACTATAAAAATATTACTGCTGTTAATCTGGCTGCCTCCTATGTTCAATAAACAGTCTGTCTTTTGTTACGGGCTTCTGTTGTAAGGGGACTTTGTGAGAGTGATGTGCTTGGATATTTAGAGATTTTTATTTCTTCTGTAACCTTAAGGCTTATCTGGGCAAAAGAAATTGAGAACTGCAAATTTTTCTTTTCATTTTAGGAATTTGATGAATCCTCACCAAAGCGTCCAACAAATCCCTACGCTTCCTCTAAAGCAGCTGCAGAGTGTTTTGTTCAGTCTTATTGGGAAAGGTACCAAGTAAGTCCATGGAAGCTTCAAAAACCCTGAAGCGATTAATTAAGTGTCTGTATTGTGTATCTAAGATTATAAAAGAAAAATCAGCTCTAGTCCACACAGTGCCACTCTCTCCTTATTGTTAGTCCTGTAGCTTGGATGTGTTAGAGAATCTCCCCAATAAGTGGTGAAGATACACTGCAAGACAGTGGGGACAGGTCAGAGTTTTTAATTTTTATTTTTCAGATCTGAGCTGTAATACCTAAAAATGTGCTTTCATAAAATGGTCAAAGAGAACATTAGGAATTTAAAACCCAGTGCTAACCTTCAAGGAAGTACAAAAGCATTACACAGATGTAGAACATTCAAAATTCAAATTGTATTAAGACTAGGAATACAGTTAAAGCAAAAAAAAAAAAGGAAGAAAAAGCCCTATTAGTCAGATTTAAGTAAACACATTTAATATTTTGATTACTTTACAATATTTTTATAAAAAGTGGACAAGAATATGATGCTAATAACCTGTGAGATGTATTGGAATAAGTAGGAGTAAGCCAGTCTTCAATCAAGCAGATACTGAATACAATATCAGATAAAAATGCAGTGTCCTATGGAGGTTACAGAGCAAGGGAGATTTCAAGCATTTGTCACTTGTGGTGCTCCTAACAGTCTGAGAAGGATGGAGGCCCTTGCCTGTTTAACAGAAATGCAGAGCTTAAGAAATGCAGAGCTTAATTCAGTAACACTTGTAAGGGCTTGCAGATTTTTGTGTAAGCACTGTGCATGTGTCAATTTGTTTATTGATCAGCAGGAAACCTACAGATTTTTACTGGCATTTGCTATGTAATCACCTGTATGTTTAATGCTCTCCAGTTTCCAGTTGTCATCACAAGGAGCAGTAATGTTTATGGACCACATCAGTATCCAGAAAAGGTAAGTTAAACTGTGCTTTACTCTGAGCTTCAATGTGCCAAAAATCAGGATTGCAGTGATGTTACTTTTTTCTCATGTGCTTGGGCTGACTTGAAAAAAGCACTCTTGCAATTAACATGTTATTATATATTTTGAGTTCACAGTAACATGTCTTACCTTAAACAGCTATTTTTTGATTGTTGATAAAACTTCAGTTAGAGACTTGTAGTTCAAATGAATTTTATGACAGCAATTTTGTTTTGTGATTTTTCTCTTTTTCAAAGGATATTTTGGCAGAGTGTTATGATTTGGTTTAAACCCAGAAAAGGAAAGAAAACTAAGTCTCTGTGTATAAACCAGAAAGAACTTAGAAGGTTCAAAATATACCCAGAAAACAAGATTAAAACCAAATGAGGTTAGATGCTGGTGCCAAAAATTGTTGTATTTTATCTAACAGTAAAAGAGGCAAAGAAAAAGAAAAGAAAGAGGGAAATAGAAAGAAGTGTAAGTGTGCATGGGGGTGGGGAGCAGGGAGAGAGTGTCAGGAGTTAGGCTGCTGTAATTTAATTTTGACACAAAACACAAATTGTAGCTTTATTATTGATGGGATTAAAAAAACAAGAGAGAAAAAAAAGAAATTAATGATCTTTTAAATTTAGTTGTAGTACTCTAAGAAACATTTTTTTTTCCTCTAAATTTTAGTGAGTAAATTGTCCTTATCACACTCTGCCCCCATAATTGAGAAGCATGCATGGAGTTGAGTATATTAGGGTTACCATACTGATTAGCATAATTAAAAGAAGTAAGGTAGAATTAAAATGTTCTTCTAGGACATAGGAAACTTAACAGTACATCAAAGGTATTTAAATAGGTTTGAGAGCTGGTACAAGTTTTTTATATTTTATTTATATTCTGTTAGGATTCCTTAGTTCACTAATTAATAACTCTGAAAAAAAAAATTGTAGCCAAATTATAATAATTTCAGGATCTCCCAGGTAGAATTGGGAAGCTCAATACATCTGTGTATGATTTCATGTACAAATTCTTGTAGTGACTTCCAAGATAAAATCAGTTAAAACATATTATACATTCATAAAACTTTTTGCCACTCTATATTTTTCCCCTGTAAAAAGATGAAACAAGCTTGGCAAAAGAACTCAAACTTAACAATATATAAAATGCTTTGACTAATATTTGATTTCCTTGCAATGCAAACACAAACAAAGGACAGACATTAACAAATTTCACAAAGGAAGCAATTTTGATGACACATATAAAAGTTCCATTGGTTCTCACACAGCTCCATCTCATCTATAGGTAGGTTCCTAAAAAAGAAAAGTGAAAATTCAGCCTACTACAGACCAATATTAAAAGAAAGCAAAAACTTCTTCTAGTTTTTACAAAGTGACAGAGCTTAAAGTGAAGAAATGGTTATCTCATCTAGGTATGAATCTGCTGCTTTCAGTCCTCATTATCTTCAGTGCAGGGTTGTTTGGAATTCCTAAAAAAAAGAGAGAAAAGAAACTTCCCAGGCAAAGAGTATGCCTGAGTGTAACAAATTGTTAAAATGCTTCAAATTATTATTATTTAGATGGGGTTTTACTTTTCTTATTCTGTTTTTCAGCGGGGTCTCTTTCAATTGGTTTCATGTTTGGCAGAGAGAGTGGTTTAGGCATTTGAGCTGCCTTTCTTTTGGGGTTTTCAGCAGACATTTGCTCTTTTCCCTGGAGCAATTAGCCTTATCACAGATAACATTTGCTCCTTTTTCTCCAGTGTTCATAATTTTGCTCTTCACCCAGTCTTTTTTGTATTTCACTGCATTTGGTTGTCTGGATTCTGATTTTGCCAGGTTGATGGCCAAATTTGGATTTTTTCAGTGGCCAAACATGGCACCATTTGGTCGTAGTTTGCTGACTCTTGCCAGTTTTAATTCAGAGCAATGCTACTTCCTTCTTATCAGAGCTCAGTGAAAACATTCTGCGCTTTATCAAAACAGTTTTGTTACATTCTCTCAATTTCGCCACTGAACACAATAAAGAAAGTCTGAGTAAAAAGACCACATTTCAGAGAAATGTTACCATGTTCAAAATGTCACAATTTTTTCCTGTAAAATTCTTTTTTATTTGCATTCCAAAGCTTTCTGTGGACTTGACAATCAAGTATTGCAGCAGGAGATAGCTTTGCCTGCAGCCTCTTTTTTTTTTTTTTTTTTTTTAAAACTCTCTGCCCCCAAGCAGGGTAGAGAGTTAAGCAATGATTGCTTGGATGTTCACCAATCATTTTGGTGCTCAGACCATCCCTGAAGAAGACGACCCGGCACTAAACCCATTCAACAAAGAAAACTAAGCTTATGCATTATGTTTTATGTTACTACAAAGGTTGGGGTGTTCTTTCCCTGAGGGTGCCCTGCATAAAGCTGTTTTTCAGAAGTCTCTCTCCCCTTACCTGCGAAGGTGCCTCTTAAACCAAACTGAACAAAATCAAAGTTACTACAAAGGTCAGAGTGATCTTTCCCAGAGGGTGTCCTGCATAAAGTTAATTTTCAAAACTCTCACTTCCTTCTCTGGAAAGTACCTGTTAAAGCAAACCAAACAAAATCAAAGTTACAGCAGTAGTCTCTCTTGAGGGGTGCCCCTTAGAAAATATTTCCCAAGGTCCTACTCCTTGCACCTGGAGGGCACCTAGTGTTTAATAAAGTTAAAAATCACAAACTTAAGCAATCTCAGTTAAAGTCTCGAAGTTACTTTCTGATCTCCCAGGAAGTACCAGCTTCCTAGACCTTGGGCTTTGGGAACATCATTTTGGCACAGGTACACATGCAAAAAAACAAGCAAGCAAACAAACAACAAACAGAAGAGTCAGAGAGGGTTAGAAAGGTAGATAGAAATTTTAAAAGGTACTTTGTTTTGTTTTTGTAACATGGTATAGATCATAATAATTAGCAGTTAATTCATTTTTTTGGAAACAACACTCTCATTTTAGGGAAATCGTGTCATTCCATGACACCAAATGGAGTGTTACAATCCAGTTTAAACCCTGAAAAGCAAATAAGTCTCTATATCAACCAGAAGGAACTTAGAAGGTTCAAAGTAGACCAAAGGCCTATTCAGGGTGTGGTGGTATTCCTTGCAGCTTTTTAAATAAAGTTCTGAAAGTCCTTCCTGAAAATGTTTTAGTCAAAAACTATTTCAGTCTCTGACAGAGTTCCCCTACAAACTACATTAACTCTCACATCATGGTCTGTAATTGGGAGTGCTTAATAACTAAGGGAAACATTTCAAAAAGTAAACTGAGAATATGATATGTCTGGTATAGAAAGGGATGTTCCAAACTGCATGGAAGATAAGATGGAGCTATAGCATTCATATATAAGGTGAGAAGTAGTGCAAAGTGACTTGTCTTTGCATGTGTTCATACAGACCTTACAAGGTAAATATTTAAAACAGTTATTAGTGAGAAGGAGTTGCTTTTTTAAGTCTATACCAGAATCTGCTCATTTAGTGCATGGAAATACACTGGTGAAATGAAAGTGATAATCACATGTACTCTTTGGAGTTTGGTAGTGGTGGGAAATTTAGCTATATTTTACAGTTCTGTGGAGGTGTTTTTAAATTTAAATTGCTTTTCACCTTTTGTGGTTTTTTTTTCCCAAATAAATTTATTTTCACACACATTATTGCAGGAGGATAAGCTTTTTCATTGTTCTGTGTCTTGCTACAGGTTTCATGGTTGTTGGGGGTGTATTCAGGGGATGTATTTGCTTGCTTTTGACTTTACATATATTCTTCTTCACTGATCACATTTTAGTTACTGCTGAGAACACAGCACTAGGCTAGATGAATCTTTACTTTTACCTAGTATTCTGCTCCTTTATTTAGAATAGGAAGTTAACAAAATTTAAATAATTTGAGTAGTTTTCTAATGGCTTCAAGTTAAGGACTTTAATAGTGGGACTAACTGTTCTAAAGTATCTGGTGCATTATGAATGGATCTAAGCTGGTAGATGAACATAATATTGTAAATCCTTGTGGTGCAAGCACACTGTCACTTGATCCGTGTTTATCCGTGCTATCTTAATTCTAATTCTCTGTTGATTCTCTTTCAAATTTAATTATTTTAACAACTCTTTGGTTCCAGATCTACTGCAGTTTGCTATATGTTTAAACCTTGTTCTGAATTGTTGGCAATAATTATTTCTAGTTAGACTCTGATGCACTGCTGTGTGCAAAAGTCATGGACATCTTTTTTTTTTGTAATTGCCAGAAAGATAAGGTTTACAATATAATAGATGAATCTAAGCTTACTAACCAAAATCCATGCAGTTTCTAGGCTTGATAGATTCTTTCATTAGACATAATAAAATTTAAAAGTATTTAAAAGATCTTAAAATACTTAACACTGAATAGCTTCAACAAACTGCTGAAGTTCCTTATTCTTTGCAGAATAACTCCAGGATAGTGGAGTGATGATTTTTTTTGTTGTTGTTGTTCAATTCCTTAGGTTATTCCAAAGTTCATATCTTTGTTGCAACAGAACAGAAAATGGTAGGTAACTTTCATCTTTTTGGTAGTATTTGTGCTATAAAACTGTAATTGCAGTTATAAGTATGTGCTACTTTGTAAAATGATAATTACATATCTAAGATATTAATCACTTATTTTAATAGTAGGATTGCCTTAAAATAAAGTATTATTTACATATCAGCTGCATATCTTCAGACAACCATCTAACAGCAAAACTGCTTAAAACACAGTCCAGTAAATTGAATGCATCTATTTGAGGGTGAACAAAATTTTTTTGTCTTTGTCTTGTCTTAAGCTGTATTCATGGTTCTGGACTTCAGAGAAGGAATTTCCTTTATGCAACTGATGTGGTAGAAGCATTCCTTACTGTCCTGAAGGAGGGGAAACCAGGTGAAATTTATAACATTGGAACTAACTTTGAGATGTCCATTGTCCAGCTTGCTAAGGAGCTAATCCATTTAGTGAGTAAAAAGTTCTGATGTTTTTCTTTACTGGTTTTCATTGCACATATGAGTAATTCTACAGACCTTCTGTAGCTCTGAAAGAGCTTAGGCTTGTGGTGGATGTTGGAAGATACTTGTCCATGGCAGCTGGACTGTGAAAGTTTGCAATACGAGCTATCCTGTGTTGGGCTGCTGCATCAGTTATCCTGACTGGGACACAACTGGCATCATGATTAATTACCTTTTTTTTCCTTTTGGTCTGAGAATTTGATCAATTTGATTATGGGTGTTCTGGCAGTGCTGAGATGGAGACAGATTGGAGTTGTTCTAGATAATTTTGGTGATTTGAAGACTCAGTATACAAAATACCATTTCTGCTTGTGGTTTACATTTTTGATTTGGTGGTGGTTTTTTCTTGACTAACTTCAATCTTGTTTAAAACCCCTTATTTTTTAAACACAGTTTTAGACAGCCCAAGATGTATGGGAATGATACTTGTTTTTCTTCTTGACAGATAAAGAAGACCAGTTCAGAGTCTGAAATGGAGCACTGGATGGATTATGTCAAAGACAGGTGAGGAATGTGGAGCACATGCAGGGTAGTTTTGACCTGAAGGTTTCTGAGACTCCTAACCAAATACTTTTGTGGAAGTGTTTCTGCTCTAAAGGAGGGAACACTTTTGAGGGAGTGAGAGCTGGTTTGCTTCCTTTTTTTTTTTTATTTTTTCCCTTCTAGTGGATTTAACATCTATGATCAGGGTTCTGTATAGAAAAACTGGATTTTCCTTCATTGTTTGGCTCAGTAGGACATAATGAATGTCTTGAAGGGGAATGTGTAATGCTAACCTGTCTTCAAACTTTCTTCATACTTCTCACTACTGAAATCTGCTCTGGGAAGACAATAGGTTTTACAGAGCAACTAAATCTTTCCTTCTCTGCAGTTTGGACAGTTTATTCAGTGTACTTTGTATTCAGCATCACTGAGATTGAATCCATCATCTCTTGCTTAGCTTTAGTATTTTGGCATTAATGTGACTATTCAGACTTAGATGTACTTTGTATAAAGACCCACTCCCCACAGGCAGAAATATGTGCCTGTGGAGTGTAGTTAGCTTTAGATTTCTATCTTAAGCTGAAGCTGTTATCTCAAAAGTAAGATGTAAAGCTCTAAGGTACCAAAGTTAGGGCAGTGGTAAAAATGGGTGGCTTTTATGATATGCTTTTGCTATGTGTTTCCATCCTTAATTTCAGGCTTGGTTTGGCTCTGTTCTTTTATTGCCATTTCTTTTCTGCAGCAACAATGAGTCTGGTTACTTTAGATATCACTCTCTCCAGAGTGATTAGAAATGACGTGTCTACTGATAGCAGTTAAGTATTATGGCTTTTAGAATTCTCACTTTCTGTTCACATTTGGATCGTTATCATGGCAACTGAAGTATCTTTAAAAATGTACTAACTTTTGTTTTTAAAAGGAAATGTTCTTCAGAATCCTATCTGAGTTTATCACAGGACTTTGGACAAATTGCCTTTGGCTCACATGATGTGAGTGTTCAGGAGTTCTCAGTGTTATTCAGTTTGAGTTGTTTCTTCATTTGTATTGGGCCCGGTCTGCTAATGTTTAAACATAATTGAGCTTGGGAAAACTAACCACATAGGAATATGTGTTTCAGGGAATGTTGAGGTCTTATAAAAAATTGTTAACACACCTAATTTATGACTATTTAATTGTATAATGAGTGACTCAAAGGTCATGGAGGTTTCCTGCTACAGAAAAATTAGTTCTGCTTCTGCTCAAGATTAGCATGTTACAGTAACAGTGATAAGCACTTGGTTTGTGCCTGCACATGTACCTTGACTATTCAATATGCCAGTGCCAGTAGTGCAGGAATGCTAAACTAGGCTACCTATCTGCCAGACTGCAGAGGTGAAAATTTCTGCTGTGCTTAGGTGTCAGATGGATCTTTCTGTGTTGAATCTTGCAGCTTGGCATTCTACATATTTAGTATTCCTAGGTTTATGTAGCTAGTGAGCCACTGTAATGATGCCAGTTTGGAAGCCTGTGTGTTTTAAATCTGAAGTATGTGTAAATCTGTGGGTTTTCAGGATGTAAAACGTAAATGCTAATGTTAGAAAACACCAGCTTTGCCTTGCAAATGCATTGGTTTGCACAAACGCGTTGGCAGTGATTTGAGTTTTGTGTTCATTTTTGTGCCAATAAAATACTAATTAATATTTATTCTAGTCAATTTCAAGTAGTTGACTGTACAAACTGAATTGTCTTGTTGTAGCTGCACTCAGCTGCCATGTATTTTTTGAAGGAAATGCAATCTGTTCATGGTGATGGGAATTTTAGAAATTGAAGCATATCTAATGTTCCTTGGAAGACAATGTGAGGTACTGCATCTCTAATTAATGAAGAAGTATAATCAGATTGTTTTCCATGTGCATTTTATACTTCATCAGGCCTACAAATGACCTGAGATATCCAATGAGTTCAGAAAAAATGCACAACTTAGGATGGAGACCTAAAGTGCCTTGGAAAGAGGGAATAATGAAAACAAGTAAGACTGATGACTTTTACTTTGATTTAGGATTGATGGGAGGAGGGAGAGGGAAAGGGGGAAAATGGATGTTCAGGTTGGTTAATGAGAAGCTGAAGAGATTGAATGTAGCACTTGAATTTTACATAAAATCGGCTGCTTTCATGACTTAAAAGATAATCACTTTTAATGCTAGCATGTCATACATAAAGAATTTATAAAGTTTAAACCAGATTTTTCTAATATTGTAGGTTAAAATTTTCCATAAAGAAAATTAGCTTGTTTTTAGTCTTATGATGTAGAATATTTGGATTTCCCTGTTATCTCTGGTCATCCTGACTTATCAACATTTTCTCCATATTAGTTGAATGGTACAGAGAAAATTTTCACAACTGGAAGAACTCGGAGAAAGCTTTGGAGCCCTTTCCTGTGACAGAGCCATTTGCCCAGCTCGGTGGTCCATAGTGTGGCACAGAACCTGAAGGAGTTTTTTCTACCTCATACAGTCTTTTCTTCAAAGCCTGCAATCAAGTGGCCACACTGAACTCTTAATGTGTTCAAGAGACATGGATCATGATGTGTAAAGAACCACAGTGTGGCACAACTTTGGAATGGTTTCAGCACTTTATAAGTCGAACCTCTTAATTTCAGCTTTTGGTGCAATACTCTATTCTCACTAGGTATTGATTTTAAAAAACTGTACAGAGTGAAGAATATTTATAATGTTACGAATTAGGGTACTGAAGTAAAATCTGCCTTATTAAGAATAATTAACTGTGATTGAGACTTTTGGGACTGGGAGTTAAATTTGTTTTAGTTCTGGAATTATTCATCTGTATTAGTTTGTTTTTACAGGGTAATAGATATAATTTTTTGTCACTTCAAAGTGTTGGGTTTTATTTTTAATCAAGGGGAGAATTATATATTTTTTGGAGACTTTAAATTAGTGGACAAAAGCTGGGTACAGCACCTGTATGGTTCCGTCCGTCTCTCTGCTGGTGCACTATTAGCTTTGTAGATGGCAGATTAAACTTACCTACTCCATAACTTTAAATGCCCCTTTCTGAGGGGAACAAGGGGGGAAAAGATGTCAAGAAGTAGCAAGTGTTCTGGCTGAGATTTCCAGAAGCATTTCCTTTGTCCTCTTTTTACTGTATTACTGTCTATTATATGTTAATTCCCTTTTCTTAGCTGTAATTGTAACAAACTTGAAATACTGGAACACAGTTAACATTCCAACGATCTTATTTCCTGTGATATGAAGGCTACTTACTGAGAAAATGTTTTTAAACTGTTCTTTTTTTTGTGAATTGTGGGTTGGCAGACCTTAATCAATGCAGTGTTGCACCATTTTTTTCTGTAATGAACAAAGATAAAAAAATACTTGAGTTTTAATATAAAATTCGGGACAAAACCCCTCAGTTCTAGAAATATGTCAATGAATCTTGTTCAAAGTTTATTTAGTAATAAACTTTATATTACGGTGTAACTGGTTTCTCTTAATTTGGAAAAACATGCTGAAAAAGTAGATGGTGAGTTTTTAAAAACAAGTATTTCTTAGCTCTTCCTCTGTGCTGAAAAAATTGCCTTCACTTTTCCGTCTCTGAGGTGGTGTGGCAAACATAAAAGGGACCACTCTTGGTTTTATCACTTGAGCTTGAGTAGTTGGCACAGTCCCTGATCCTCTGTGGCCCCTGGGCAGAGCTGCAAGAGGCTCAGGACTGGGTTGCTGTGGTGTACTCAGGAAAAGCTGAGACTTCCAAAGGATCCCAGAAACTGGGAATTAACTCTTGAAACACAAGTGTTCCCAACTTCATCATACCTCCTGTGTGGTGCATGGTGCTGTTGATAAAATGCCACTTTTGGTTGGCAAGAGTCACTCTAAAAGAAGGCTGACCAGGAAGCTTCTAGGCTTACTGGAGTGCCAAGTATGGGTTTTAAAGTCTGTTACTGAAGGTGAGTTTTCTGTCATGATGTGGGTTAATAATACTATATTTAATTGTGTGGCACTTGTATTTTTTGGGCTTCTGATACTTGGTTTGCAAGGAAAAGCTTCCATTTGGGACAGATAGAAGTTATGGGACCTCTGTGTAATGATCTGTCACATACTTGGCTTCCAGATTTGCTTTTATGGATGAATCACTGAAATGTGATTGTCAGATGAACAGTGCTGATTTCTTTCAAATATTTCCTTAATTTTTATACTTTTCTTGATACATGACTTCCTTAAAATGTACATCCTTCCTTACGATATCCGTCTTATTCTGTATTTTGCAAGTTGGTACCAGAAACAGCTAAAGTGCTGGAAAGATCTGTCTTAGCTGTATTTGTGATTGCTGTGACAGCTGCTTTGAGTGAGTTGCATGACAATATTGTCTTTCCCGTCTCCTTATACTGGAATACTAGCTGTTTTGTGTTTTTACAAGTAGAGATTACAGATAACTAAAATCTTACTTTAAACTTCATAAAGCTTAATTTAAAAATATTTTAAACCTTTGAAAATAGGTGCAGTGCCTTTGGAACACTAAAAACAGTCTTATCAGAAATGCACAGAAAAAAGCAGTAGAGGATGATTGGTTTATTGAATAGAACTTTTGAAAGTTGTTCCTAATGTTTAGATACTGAAGATGCAAGCTTTGAAATTAATGTGACTATCCAAAGAAGTGATGTTACTGGGAGTGGATTTTCAATAGGTTTTATTAATTTTTAGAGAAACTGTTCTAGCTTATTTGTTTTTTAAGATTTAATTAATCCAAGTGTTTGAAATTTTTTGCTTTGTATTACTACTTGTGTATATATATATATAAATAAATCTATACATGCACATTTTAAAATATTGAAATATATATTTGAAAGCATCTAGGAGGGTTTTGCTTTGAGCTACTTTGCTGCAGATCAGATTTTCATAGCGGTGAGTGATCTGGTAGGAGCATTTCTTTCACAGGGAAAAGTATTTTCTGTTAAAGAAACAGCTTGTTTTGTCATTAGCCTTTTGGCTTCTGTAGGAAGAAAAGGACAAAGGATCAGCTCGTGAACTGTCAATGTGGAGAAGTGTGATGCTTTTAGGTTTTATTTCTCACTGATTTTACTGGGAAGCATTGCTGCAGAAGGCAGACGTAGTGATGTAAAATACTGTGAACACTGTAATTTTTTGGCTTAGGTTTGTGCCACAGAAACAAGGTGAGGCCACACCAGTAAGAAAATAAATGGAGTAAACGTGTATGTCACTTAAACTGCTAAAACTTCTTAAGGGAGAAGGGCTGGACTTTGGCAAAGGTTTTTATCCAGGTTCAGTCACAGACTTGGAAAGTTACGTGGGGATTGCTGTCTGCATCTCTTTTTGGGATTGCTGTTCTGAGTTGGATCAGATCAGTGGGAAGCAGCTCCTGAAATCCCTTGTGCTTTGGGGAAAGCCAGCATTGCTACCTCAGCATCTTGGTGTACCGCAGCTGCAATTCATTCCTTGCCAGCAGCATATTTGGAAGGCATTGAAGCAGGCAGCTGAGGCAGGGCTATCTGCAGTCACAGAATCAGAGTGGTTTGGCTGGGACAGGACATTGCAGATCGCCTAGTTCATGCCCCCTGCCATGGGCAGAGGCACCGAGCCCGCCCAGCCTGGCCTTGAGCGCTGCCAGGGGTGGGGCATCCCCAGCGCATCCTTCGGGCTGCGGCCGGTGGGGTGTTTGTGGTGTGTGAGTGTATTGACTCCAGCTTGTGCAGTAGGGAGAGCCCTTCCTTCAAGGCTTTCTCGGCTCTGACCTCAGCACTTGCTTAAATTTTTGTGCTGCTTGCATTAAGAGGTGTCAGCTGTGGTTGAGGCTGGTTTACACTGTCGTAAGATGATGGACTAGAAAATAGCTTTTGTTTGTCCACCCTGTACTTTCTTTAATGGAGGAGAAAGATTGTAGGTGAAAAATGTGGGGTTTTTTTTTTGTGTTTTTTTTTTTTTAACTCAGAATGTTCCGTTTTGCTAAAACTGTGCTCTCATGCTCATTAGACAGCCATCAGATGCAAATATCTTTCTACTCTTTAGAAGGAGGAACTTTTAATACAAAACTCCTCGCCAAATTCTGTTGGGGGAAAAGCTGACTCTTTTATTAAATATTCTATATCTGAGAGTGAATTGTCCTTATCTTTTGTTTGATTTTGTTTTTTATTACCTCATTACTTCCATTGCCATTTCCATTTCACCGGTGTCCTGATTTAGGACAAAGATTTCTAAAAATAAAAATTGGAAGTACCCTTTGCTCCATGGTACCTCTGATTGATGTGATAATGTATGAAAACTCTTAAGTAGGTAGTGTTTTGACTTCTGTGCATGCTGTGACACATTTGGAGTTTATCTGCACCAAAGATCACAAGATTCTGTAAGCTGCGTCAGTAGGAGACACACTTGTTAAGGGGTTACATTCATCATTTCACAGCAAAACAGTCATTGCCAGTGGCAAAGGAAAATAATGAGAAGATGAGATTTTATATCAGTATGTTGTTCACACGCCTCTTAAGCACAAGTGTGGGTGGTTTTTTTAACTTCTCCCTAACTGATTTTTGTTTTTTTTTCTAAAGAGTTATTTTTGTTTTCAGTCACTAAACTGCTGGCTCGGTCCTCAGCCTTTGTACTTCTGAAAACAGGTCTTTGACTCCTGAAAATATTTCAGCTCCTGCAGAGCCCATAAATGTGGGACAACGTGAGGAAAAATACACTCTGGAAATAAAAGGAAACAGGGTGATTTATGTTACCAAATCTTCATATGGCTGGCTTGGGCTGAGGCTGCTTCTTCCCCACTTGGAAAAAGAGGGATTTGTTAAATTCCTGTAGTACTACGGAGGAGAGTCTGGGTTTTTTTTTTGCTAACAGGAGGGAGCAGCAGTGGAAAAGTTTGCAAAGCAGCCTCTCTCCCTTCAGTGCACAGAAAGTGTGAGTGGGAGAGACCCTCACAGGTGGCTTTTCCGGACCATGGGCTATGCAAATCAACACAAAGTTGGGCTGTCAGTGCCCACCACAGGCGCTAACGTGGGCACTGGGATTCATCCTCTACCTTTTCCCTGTAGCCACAGGAGTGTGCGAGCAGTTGCCTGTTGAAATCAATGCCTAATCAACAGCGTGAATGTAAACTATTTTTTCTTATAACACTGTTTAGTAAGGATTTGTGATTTATGCAGGCACAGGGAGCTTCTCCTGTGGCCCGTGCATCTCCCAGCAAAACCATGAACCCAAAAAGGTGCAGGTGCCATTCCTGTTTGTCTCTTTGTGACACCACAATCTCTGCATGCAATTTGTCAGCTTTAAAATGAAGTCCCTGTAAACTGAAGCTAAAATGCGGTCGATTTAATGCTCCCCAGTCCTGTATAATGTTCTAGTTCCTGTTACCTCCCCCAATAATCCAGGGAGCTGCTGCTAAAACACCTTCGTCCTGACGCGTGTGCTGTATGCAGAAGTTTGTATATGCAGAGTTTTGTGTTACCGCTGATTTGTCTTCAGCTCGCGGCATAATTTTGTTTGCAAAGCCCCATCATTGCCTCGTTTGCGGCACGCAGCGCCGCAGGGCCGATAACATTTACTTTACTCAGTCCCGCAGGTGTGGCCCATGGAAAAACGGATTAGTGGGATTCCACCTTTCCACCAGCAGCACGGGAGCCGAAATAGCTCAGTTGGGAGAGCGTTAGACTGAAGATCTAAAGGTCCCTGGTTCGATCCCGGGTTTCGGCAGAAGCGTTTTGCTCCTTTTCCTCGCCCAGCCCGGGAGGCGGCGGGCGGGCGGCGCTGCAGGAGCTGCTCCGGCACATGGGGAGCGCTTTGCCGGGCTCGTACCGGGCCTGCCGATCCCCTTTGCAGCTCTTCTGAGTTTAAGCTTTTTCTTTAGGATAGAAGGAATGAAAGCAGCGAGCTTCTCTCCCGGTCCCTCCTCTGCCCGCCGCCGTCTCCAGCGATTGACGGGCGGGAGAAGAGAAAGTGAAACTGCGAGGGAGCGGGATGGCTGCGAGGTATGGGACAGGGAGTCACAGAGTGGCTCCAGGAGACTGCGACGGGGACAGCAGCGTTTAGAGGTTGCTTCTTGCCAAAATCTGGAGCGCAGTTCAAAATTCCCGGAGCTCACTATTCCCCTGCTGTCAGTAGATGGCTGAAACTGCTTTACTCCACAGAAAGCCAAAGGAATAGCTTCGAGGCCAGGAAATCTGGTAAATGAGGTCACCTAGCCCTTACCTTCATCCTATTCCTTTCTTTACTTTTAAGTTGAGAAAAAGCATTTGGATCTTCTGAAGTATATTTTTAAGGAGGGTGTGAGGTTTTGATTTGAAGACATGAAGAGGCAGTCCGTCCTTTAATTGTCTTTGGTAACTTGTTGCAATTTTTTTCCAATATATACCTTTAATCTGCGCCTGCCCACTGTTAAACCTTTTCTCTGTTAGATCAGAGATCTTTCTTGGTACCTGGCATTTGGTCATCTCAAAACTGTCAAGTCAGCACCCAGCTTTGTTTTAGTAAGCTAAAGAAACTAAATTCTTTGACTTTTAGAGACATTTTCTCCTGCTTTCGACTGATTTTTTTGTAATCTTTTTAATACACTGACACCAGAACAATACACAGAAAAAGGACTTCCAATATTGATGTCACCAGTGCAAAACACGGCTGTAAATAATCTCTCTTATTTCTCTGTCCAACATCTTTCATCTATTCATGAGAAGGTGTGATTGATCCTTTCTAATCACAGCATCACATCAAGCATTGATATTGAATTACTTGTCCAATACAAGGAACGCTCACTACAGATGAATATATCCTATTGGTACAAAGCAAGGGTAGTGTTACATAGATCCCTACTAATAAGACAGATAAAGGGTGGTATAACTGCTTATATTACTATCTTTCCAAAAGATTTTTTTTCAGGTTTTGAAATAACATTAAGACTGCACACTTGAATACTTAAGGATGGAAAGATATGTTAGAATGATCACATACAACTTCTCTGAGGTTTTTTTTTTAGTTAGTTTTTTGTTTGTTTGTTTTTTGTGGTGTTTTTTTTGTTCAATTTTTCATCAAAAACTTTTATGGTGCTTTGGGGATGAATTAGGGGGGCATTATTTTCCTTCAGATATGTGATCAAAGAAGCAAAAAAAGAGATCAACTGTTTATTTTTTGACCTTTTCCATACTGCTGAATAGAAGAGAGTCATGGTACAAGCCTGGGTACCAGACCTGTGATTCCCTGCTTGGCTTGTGCACTGGCACCCTGAGGAACAACTCTGCCCAAGGTCTTTTGCTGTGGAAGGAAGAGCTGGACACAGTGGAGGCAGCTGGTGCTGCTCAGCTGGGGGGGCCTGGATGAGGCCCCAAGGCTGCTTTTGTGCAGAGGTCTGGCTGTACCCTCCCAGTGCTGCTCTGGAGGTTTGGTCCCCTGTGCCTCTGACTTCCTCAAGAGTCGGGAAAGGTGTGGGTCACCCTCACCCCCTCAAAATGTCTGAGTCTTAGCAAAAATACCCAGGGTTATGGCTCTATGAAAAATATATGCTGCTTTAGTGTCTGAAATGTCCATTTTAAAGATGAAGATTATATTACCCATAGTGACAATTCCATTCTCAGAGCTCTTGTGATGTTAAACGCAAATTTCGTGGAGCACTGAAATGCTAACAGTGATAACCATGGGGACACTGAGAAGAAAATCTCATTTTTGTTTGGTGTGGGATTTAGATTGCACACACCGAGTAAGGCCTGAAGTCTTATGTGGAAGAAGAGGATAAAATTAAGAGATAGCTTCAATTCTGGAATTTTAAAACTTCTGTCTGTTTGATTTTGTGGGCTTGATGCAGATTTCTAATGTGAAGTGGCAGGTTCTGTGAAAATAACCTCAAGTGTTGCTGCTTTATTGCTTGTCACACAATATTCAGGCATTTTTTCATTCAGCAGTACCTTTTTTACGCAATCTTTTTTTTTACTGCACTCTAGGCCTCTTCTTGCCAGCAGACATTCCATTTATTTTTCTATCAGCTTCTTCCCTCAAGATGAACCCCCTGCTAGGAGAAAAATACAGGCTGTCTAACTAAGCCTTTATGACTTAGCCACAAAGTTTCTTCTCTGCAACTGGGAAGCTTCTCTGCTACAGAGAATATACAGATATACTTACATATGCTTTTTAAAATGCCCATCCAATACTGAAGTTGATACCTTGCAGGGATTCAGAGGAAGAAAACCTTACCATGTGTTTTCAGCCTTAGGCAAAGATTCAAAATCTCATGGATTTGGTTCACATGCTTTTTCCATGGCCATCCTTGGCTCCTGTTTTAAGGGAATGAAAACTGGGGCAGAAGGAGGTGATCAGAGAGAGGTGTACCTCACATCGTAGCTCTGCTGCAGGCTACAGAACATGACAAATAATGAAGAAGCTTGAAGCTTTACTGTGAAATAGCTTTATTTGGAATTTCTGACAGTGGTGGGACAAAGTTGCTGTGCCTGGTGTTTTCTGTGGGTTCAAGTTGAGGTGTTGCTCTAGTGAAATGTTCCTCCTTTTCCTCCATGTCCCCCAAACTGCACATCTGCCTAATTTGAAGTCTCCTCCTTGTCCCTGAAGGAATTTCTGCACTTGATGTTTGTTACTGTCTTGTCTACATCTCAGCAGTAAAATTGCCTTCACTTTGGATTAAAATTTTGGTTTGTTTAGTAGAAAAGATTTGTTTCTGTGTTTTGACTGAAAGATTTCTGCCTTTGTATCCCTCACTGTTTGGAGACATCTGGTAAATCTCATTTAGTTAGGCAGTGTCACAGATACAAGGGGTTTAGAACACAGGAGTTACATATAGGTTCTTTTATGTTTTTAATAACAAATCTCAGTTATAGTCTATTTGGTTTCTGATCCTGTAGAAGAACCAGAATGGTGTTTATTAATTTTCTGGGAAATAAGTGCAGTTAAAAAGGCAACAAAAATTTTCAGCTGATGATGCAATTCTAGAATCCAGTAGTTTACATTCAAGTCTTTTATGCTTTTCTAGGAATATAGGACTCATATTCCATTGTTGTGTAGAACTAGAGAATTTATGGTACAGTTAACAAGGCAAATTTGGGGCAGTTAAGTGAAACCTTAGCCTTCAGTCCTGCTATGGTTAACTATGCTATCTTTTTTCCTTACTGAACCTCAGGTGAAACATTGTATTTTTTGTTTGAATGTACATACATACTCTTGCTTAAAGCAGGGGACTATTCATTAGTTTGTCAAAAAATGTTCTTGGAACTTAGACTACATGACTTGAGGAATTAATATATTTTGCTCCATTTTATATTTTCTATTTGGATAAGTAGTAGCATTAGTATTTTGATTAAAAATTGTGAGAAGAATGTCTTCTGAAACAGGCTCTGGAAAGCTGAATGTGAGATTCCAGCCCAAACTATACTATAATTTCAAATACTGTGTTTTTCCTAGCTTTCAGGTTTTTTTGAATGTGGCACACAGCCAGATCTGGATTTCCTTCTTCATATTTCTTCCCCTGTGATAGGGACAATTTGTTGCATAGCTGAATTGTTGAGATGAGAGCCTCTCTCCTACCTATTTCACTTCACATTTGTAAACTGGCATAAATCTACTCTTTGTAGATCAGGTCCTCTCCTGCCACAGCCACATTTAATGACATTAATCTGATTTCAGTGATATTTAGAATTTCAGTGTCTGTCTGAATTCAAACTAGTCTCCCTCTCCTCCTTTTAAGATCAAGGTAGAGAAATTAGGACAGAAAACCTTGCCAAGATGCCTGTCTGAAAGTGGGGTGTGTTGTTCCCTGGAGGTTCTTCTTTCCCTTCATAGGGAATTGGTGAATGTCAGGGTAACGGAGATTTAGTTCTCTTACCAAAATCAAGGAAGATTTTGGCTTCCTTGAGTGAATCATATTCTATATTCTAAGCCTGCCTATTTTTTTTGTAAGCCCAGGCTAGAAGCTGATGAAATAATTCTGAAGATAAAGCTGTCTTTGGGTAGGTGATCACCACAGCAGCAGTTTAGTCTGCCAATCAGCATTGTGTTTATCTAAATTATAAATAGTTTAAGCTTATATGGATACTGAAAAAAGTGTGCTGGTTTATTTAGAAAGTGACAGAGCACTGAGTCTCATAAACCAAATAATGGTACTCCGTCGTAATCACTGAAGAAGTTTCTCAGACATCTTGAATGAGGGAGTAGGATGAAAGAAAGATCTTACAAAAGAAATGGAAGTGCTCAATGATTATCTGAAACAGGAATGAATAAAACCACAGTAAGGCAACCTGACTTAAAAGTGTAAAAACGTGTCTGCAAACAATGTTTATTTAAGGCTGTGGAAAGACCTGACAGAGCTGACAGTGGCATGTGCTGTCCCAAAGCAGTTTGGGAGTGTAGGACCTTCCTATGCAAGTTGTGCAGAGTTCCTGCTTCTGCTAGCATGTGTCCTTGGGCAGGGAAGAAGGAAAATGTCAGCAAATCTGGAGCTTTGGAAGTGTTTGTGTGTCTTTAAGTAATGAGGAATTCCCACTGCAGTCAGCTCCAGACTTCCGGGAAACAAGTTCAGCTGGACCACAATGCCTAGTGAGGAATCCATGAAGCATCCAGGAGGGATTCAACTGTCTAAATGTAAACCTCTCATGCATTGTTGGGTACCTACCACTGAAACCAAGGCTGCCTTTACAAGAAATAAATAAACTGAAGTTAGGCCTTGTGTGCTGCAGTTCATCCCCTCTTTATGTGAGTACAGAAAACAGGCCAAGTGAACTGCACCCTAAACCCAGCTATTTCTCTCCATTAAGAGTATCCTACAAAGAAAACCCTGAGTGACTGGTTAAGTGTAGATATCAGTAATCAAGAGAAGTCTAACATCAGGTGAGACAAATTTCATTCTCTGTCACAACGAGGCCTACAAGTAATTCCACAAAAAGATGACATGAAATTGGTGACACAAGGAAAACTTGAGTAATCCATCATCCAGACTGATAGGGTACAAGTACAGCAGCCTTGTGGTTGTTGAGGAAAGAAAACTCATGGAAGACCTTGAAACTGTCTTTGACTTAGGTTTAGTTCCTGGCTCCATTCACCTGCTGTAGTTTCAATGAGACCTGAGCAGATTGTTCTTCTCTGAGTTGCTCTTATCTTCTAACAATGTGGGAACATGTTGTAGCATATAAATTGGTTTTCTGGAAAATAATTCCATCCATTAGAAAAGGACAGGATAAATAAATGTGAGAAGCCAGGAGATGATGAGCCCATTCATACGAAGAGGGTTTCTGTGCAACAGCAGGATAATGAGACCTTCAGAGCTGCTCTGACATTCCCAGACTTTGGCCTCGTTCTCCCACATACCCGACAGGGAGACAAAGGGTAAGGTGGTGACAGGGCGTAGCTTGTTTTGAGAGATCCCAAAGACATAAATTCTCTAGGAGACTCAGGAAACCTAGAACATGCCCAGGTGTCTGAAAACCTCTGCTGCAGGATTCCTTAGAAAATTATCTTTCTTCTTTTTTTAAATTCGTAATGATTCTAGAGTCATTGTGAATTATAATGTAATTTATTTATTCTTTCTGTTGATATACTTGTTTCCACACAAGTTTATATGTAGAATGCTTTATTTTGACCAAAATTCTTGCCAAAATTCCAAAGGCTAAATACTTTTCTGGCTTGATACTAATCTGTGCTTGAGTACAGTAGAAGGAGCCTGAGAAACAATAGTATCATTGAGAAAAAAAAATGTGAACTTGCTGCCTACTTACTACTCAGGAATTCTGTATTACTTGTGTGAATTCTGTTTAGTGATTTATTTGCTTGTACCTTTGAGTATTCTTTTTCTTTATTTCTTCTCTTGCCACAAAAATATGTGAATGTATTTATCCCAAAGAAGTGTTGGCATATAGATATATTTCTTGGCCAGCCTTTGATGACAGGCTGAGAAATTTTCTGTTGGGAGTGACCCTGTGCATGAATCCAGACTACATGGTAGCTGCAATACTGTTTTCCTGTACTTTCAGTGTTAATCCTTGATGTTGTAACTAAAAAATTTAACACAGTTTCAGGTGTGGCAGCCTGACCCAGTAGCTCAGATGTGTGGTGTGCTGGCTTGACCCTTGCTGGATGCCAGGTACCCTCCAAAGCCACTCTGTCCCTGCCCTCCTGAGCTGGATAAAGGAGAGAGAATATAGAGAAAGGCTTGTGGGTTGAGATAAGAGGCAGGGAGAGATCACTCACCAATTACTATCATGGGCACAACAGTCGGGGAAATTAGTACAATTTATTACCAGTCAAATCAGAACAGGGTAAGGAGAAATAAAATAGTCTTGCAAACAGCTTTCCCTCATATATACCCACCCCTTTCTTGGGCTTAACTTCCCTCCCAATTTCTCTGCCTTCTCCCCATCAGCAGTACAGGGAGACAGCAAGTGAGGGCTGTGGTCAGTCTATTATGGCTCTTGTACCTGAAGCACCTCCTGCCCCTCCTTCTTCTCTGACCTTGGTGTCTGCAGGACTGTTCCTCTCACGTATTTTGTCTCCTCTCTCCATCTGCATTTGCCATTATGCAGTAATTTATTTTGCCCTTTTAAATCTGTTCTCCCCAAGGTGTTAGCACCTTCGCTATGGGCTCAGCCTTGGCCATTGGTGGGTCCATCTGGTAGCCAGCTGGCATGGGCTCTCTTGGACATGGGGAAAGTTTTTAGGAGCTTTTCTCTGAAGCCACCCCTGTAGCTCCCCGTCTGCCCAACTGTGGCATGCAAGCCCAGTGTGTGTGGATAAGGCAATGCAGTCACAGTTTGGGTCATTGGCATGGCTCATGTGCTCAGATTTGCTGCCTGAAAAGTCCTTTGATGCTTCAAAGTAGTAGTACCAATGCACAGCACTACTCATTTTTCAGGACATAGTGAAACTCTGTAGTAAACAGAAAGTCATTCAGGATGCTAATTTGTAAACTGGTATAGTGCTGATTCTGTGCAGCCCCAACAACAGCCCCTTTATTTAAGTGTAATTGCATGAGAAAAACTGAGAAACTTCTCAACAGCGATGCACTAAGGAATGGACAGTTCCTGCTGTTTTCCCAATGGCTAATTGAAAGACAACTGTCTTTTTGTGATTTTGTTCAGTGTATTCCTCATGGCGTGTCATGCAGCAGCAGACAACCACCATTGCTGGCGACACAGTGACGCCAGGATGTGGGATCTGTCCGTACGTTTTGTCCGGATGCTCCCACTCAGTCAGGGCAGGCACTCCTAAAATGCTAACGCATTACTGAGGACCAGAGAGCACTGCAGCATCTGTGCCAGTACTGCATGCTGTAGTGTGCTCCCAGTTTTGTAAAATTACATGGTTGTGATGGAGGGAAATAATCATAATAAAAGCTACATGTGTGCCACTCTTTTACTCACAGTTTTCTTTCTCCCGTCCACTATGTAATTTCCATGTCATCCTCTACTTGCTGTTCCTTTTCTCCACAGTCCAGCTTCTCTGAAAACAGCAGATTTCTCCTTCCTCATGTACTACATTAGAAGCCCATTTTCTTGCCTTACCTTATCTTGCCTGCCTCAGTACCTCACCTTTCTCTGTGCTTACTCTTTCTGTCTCATGTTGAGTCTCAAATAGCAGTAGAAACCTTCCTATCAGCGTCTGAATTGAGCCAGCTTTGATTATAACAGCTGCTTGGACACATATTTTGAATATATACCCATCAGTTCAGAGGTTTGATTGGTTAGCTGAATCCTATCTGTACATTTTGATTTAATTTTGGTGATGCTGATAAGCAAGTGTTCACTTTAATTGCTTTCAGATAGTATGTGGGTAACTGGTACAAGACATTATCTAGCAGATTCAAAGACAGATCCTTCACACACCAGAGAGATGTATTTGGGTGCTGAGTAGGATGCGGAGGAGTGTTTTTCAGAGGGTTTTTGAACCAGTGCTTCCATTTATAGCTCCTGAGCTTCCTCAACAAATTTTTTCAGCAGCTATTCATACTTTCTGCCTTTTTCACACATTGTGTCAAGAGCAGCAGACAAAAGCCAGTTCCAGGTAAATTGAATCCAAAGTGAGGTGAGCTGAAACCCATTTCAGAATACATGGTATTGCTAATTCTCTTTATGCCTCCATAAATGAGGTAGAATCATATTTCAGCTTGTCTGTCAAATAATAAGTTTTTGATATAAAGATCTGAGAACCTAAGAGTGCTGATGACAGTGTCCACAGTTTGGATGAACTCTTTAGCTGCATGATGACAATAATTTGCTGCATAGATCAAAAACTTCTTGTGGCAGAATGGTGAGGTTGAACATCCATGGCAGTATTCAACAGCACAGACACAACCATGGCTTTTTTCATTTTACATGCTTATAAAACATGAGAGCTGGGTTGGTAGAGGGGGAAGGTAGTGAAAACTTTCAGTGAAGCAGGGGGAGTTGCCAGTTTTAATTTAGTATAGTGGACCTGAACTAATAGCTATTGCTCCAGACTCACAGAATTACTTCTAAGTACTTTATTTTTGTTTATTAATTCTATTGTTCTAGGGGCTGCACTGAGGGCAAAAACTGCTGCATACTAGGAGCTTTTAAAGATATTTTTGTCAGTGTACTGAACAGAACCACTTAAGTGCATGTTTGGTGTGTGTATCGATCTCATAGACTGTCTCCTGCCAGGTGGGTAATGAATACTCAGCTGTGACAGATCTGAAAATGTAACAGCCAGATCACCGCTACAACAACCTCTGGTGTAATGTTGGGGAAAGGATTACAGAGCAAATAAGGACCATTCACTCTTTGAAAACAATTAAATAATTTATTTTGCATGCAAAAAGGCTATTAGGAAGAAAATCCTTCCCCGCTTGCCAGTCAGATGTTTTCAGTGCAAACACTGAAGTTTGGCAGTTGGATGGAATCTCCATCCCAAATTTATACTACCACATTTATTAATTTTTGTTAATGATACACCTCTATCCTCTGTGCTCCCACTTAGTTTTCCACTGCTACTGCTTTAATGGAAAGTATTATCTTGCAGTGAATGAACTAAAAGAGAAGAGGTTTTGTCTTGTATTTATCATCTGTTTACAGGGTTTCAATTAAAAGAATAAATGTGTTTCTCCAGCCCCTCAGCTAAAACAATACCATCTCAAAGCTCAATTTCTCAAAGCTCATAAAAGACTTGGAGAAATAAATCTGAGGCATTCACTCTCCTGACAAGGTGCCAGAGCCTGCAGAACTTGCTTTCACACTGGCATCTTTTCTGCCCTTGATGTCATGTGCAAAACACGAGGATTTGTGCCGTGCTAATCCCTCTAATGAGGGCTTCTCCCAACCTCTATATAAACCCTGCTCAAAGCTGTGGCTGCTGGGCAGGCACCACAGAGTCAAAGCACCCGTCTTTTGAACTGCATTCAAGGCAATTAGAGGCTGGGATTAAACAAACACCCAACACCAGCATCCTCAGCAGCAAGAGTTATTATCGCATTGGCTGGGGCATGGAGCTGTGGTGAGGCCAGGTTGTCCCACAGCAGAGATCTCCCAGCTCTTCACACTCAGGTTCAGGAGAGAGGCAGATCCTGCACACAGCTGTAATGGGAGCCCTGAGGTGGCTCTTCTGGGCTGGGCTGGGCTACCTGAGCTGCTGCTGTCCCCGCCAGGCACAGGCACAGTTTCCCCGTGTCTGCATGACGGTGGAAGCCCTTCGCCTTAAACGCTGCTGCCCGGCCTTGGGGCCAGAGCCAGCCAATATCTGCGGGTCCCTGCAGGGCAGGGGGCGGTGTGAGGGGGTGCAGGCAGACACTCAGCCCTGGAGTGGCCCCTACACTCTCCAAAATGTGGATGATCGGGAGCGGTGGCCCCTCAAGTTCTTCAACCAGAGCTGTCGGTGCACAGGTGAGATGGGTGCTGGGGGGAGGGGGTGGGGATGGAGGTGTCTGCTAACCTCACTCCAGACACATTCCTGGTGGTATAAGGCATCAAGAAGGCTTCAAATATTACCATTTTCCTAAAAAGATCTTCCACATTCATGGTACTATTAGTACTTTTTCAGAGCAGCAGGGCTGAAGAAATGTTTTCTCTCATGTGAACTTTTGTGTTTTCCTCTTTGCCCATGGACTTGTCCCTGTAGCCAGCAATCCCCTTTCTCCACAGGGTTTTGCACCTTTCAGTGCTGCTTTCAAACCCCTATCACTGCCAATCATGGTGCAGTGACCTTGGATCAGTGTGCATTGTTTGAAGATTTATTCCTCATGGACTAGTACTTTGCAGTATGACACAGGCCTGTGCACTGTAAGTTTCCAGATGTCAGGCAAGGGTGTTTCTCAGGTTTGTTAACTAAACCTACATCTTTCTCTGATCCAAAATGTGTCAGTACAGCCACCAAAGAGGCCATCCCATCCTTTCCCTCCTCATCTCCATCTGCTCCTTCTCTCTGTGACTTTCCATGGGCTCCTGAGTTTGCATGCTGGGGGTGAAATGGATCTGGGAGATGAGGTTGAAGGCTAACCTGGCCAAAGGGATGGGGTTCTAATGAGACCACTTCCCTAATGCTGGCAGGAGGCAGTGAGCAGGAAGGTGAGCTCAGGTGAGTGAGCAGGACCCTTTCTCAGCAACAGCTCTGGCTGAAGGGGGGTTAAAATGAGCAGGAGCTCAGCCTCAGCCCAGACTTCTGTGCAGGACTGGCAGGAGATGGCACTACTAGTTGGGCAAAAGGCATGTCCCAGGCATTGAAGTCTCCTTTTAGGCACATTTCAAATGAAACCTGGGATTTCATTTGAACATTAACAACATTATCAACATTAAGTTTGTATTTTCTAACATGAGAAGAATAAACTGCTTTCCTTCAGCCTAATTCTCAGAACAAGATGAATTGTTTTGTCTAAAATATACCTTGGTTCTCACTAGCAAAAAAGCCCAGATTGATCTGAGAAGGCAGCACTGCAGAAAATTTCAGCCAAAGAGATTACATTTTCCAGTGCAGTTATCAGCTGGAAACAGAGAAGTAGTGGCAGATGACTTAAATGGATACATGGTGTTACGAAAATTCCTTAAAATAATAACAATAGACTTTAGAGTATATATCAATTTTTATCTCTTCCTTTGACTGAATTTCAAATGCTTGTTTGAAAGGAATTTTCCAGGTGGTTTGCAAAAAAAAAATAAAAAAATTGGATGCACGTTCTTTTATCTCAATGATTCTTTTATACCTCCAAAACTTAAGTCAGGTATCACATACAGACACAGATCCTGGGTCAGAAGAACACTGGAGCACATGGACATACATCAATATTTATGCAGTTAAAGTAATTAGAGCATCAAAACCTGGGAGTAAATTGAAGAGCGGTGGAGACAGACATGGTCCGCATAGGCAGACATTAATTTGCTTGTTCAGGTAGAGATAAGCACTGGAATTTGATATTTGCAGGACTGAATCCCAAGTTACGTGAGAAGAATGTTGTGTCCTTTCCTTCAGACTTACTACTTCTGATGTGGCTGCTCCTCTTGTCTCTTTAAATCCCTTGGATTTCTCTTTCTCCTTGCAGTTTTTTAAGTCTAAATACACCAGTGATAAAACAGTAAGTGAAAGGCATCCTTAAGCATGATTTTCTGAAAATTTTTCGGGGCTGTACTCAATGCTGTATGCAAAACCATTTGTGAGAATGCTAAGAAGTTGACAGCTGCATGGGATTTGAATTAGATCTGATGCTTTTACAATGCTGGTGATTGTGTCTCCATGTCTATCAGGATTTTTTTTTTGTGGATTTTTTTCCACTTGGTTTAATACACTTCTTGGCTGTCTGCACACCAGCTTTAAGTGGCATGATGTGTGGATTTTATTGGGCATCCAGAGCTATGCTACCTGTGTAACATAATGGTAGGTAACATACGGTAGCAGAAATTAAAGATGCTCATTCAGAGGGACATGGAACAGTGCACACCTCTGCCATTAAGGTGTCTTATTTTCCTAGTGAATGTTGTGTGCACACTGCCTGTTTGGAATGGTTTCTGGATTGCACAAACTCCAACCCTACCAAGGCTCTTTCTAGCACTTTAACAATATAAATAGTCCTGTTCCATCTTGGCACTGTTTAATATGTATTTTAGAAATGGTGTGAAAGATAATGTAGCTGATAATTTGATTAGAAAGTGCCAATTGAATGTATCTCATAGCTGATCGTTATAAGGTAGGAAACTGGAGGAACTGTGAGGAACAGGTGCCAAGATTTTCCAAAGGTGGGATTCTGGAGTTTTCACAATAAATTTAGCTTTTTACTAAAAACTTACCATCTAAGGAGAAAAGAAACTCTGAAAATTTGTCCATTTGTTGAAGCTGTTCACTGAGGAAAAATACCTTAAAATCGTATCTGTCCAGGACTGGGTCCTGAATATTTATGGAAAAAACTCCCCAAACAATCAAACAGACCAAAAAGAAAAAAGCAAATCTGAAACACAAATATGGATGAATGGCTATAATGGGATCAGATTAATTTTTTTCCATTTCTGGGCTTCAGCAGATAGTATGAATTTATTTTTCTTTAACTGAGGACAAATAGAACAAGATTAGAACAAAGGAAAGATCCAGCTTATCTTCCCACTTTTTGTGCCAAGGACCATGATCAATAAGCACCTACAAGTCTGTTGTTAGGATGCTGTATGTTTCACTCAATGTGTTAGTTGCAAGAAAAATATAATTTCTGTAAAAAAATAAGGGGTTATGGCATGAATGCAGTTAGAAGGTAGCAACGAGTTTTTAGTTCTTGTCTAATTTCAGTTTTGAATCCACTGAATGCGATCTGCAATTGGTTTGGGTGCTCCTAATATTATTCAATTTACATGACATGACCTGATGGCAGATCCTGACTGTGTGCAGTACATGAGAAGGGCAGTGTGCTAATTTGTTTTTCAGTAAGGTGTACGTATTGAATTAGACCAAGTGATGGATACACGAGTCCAGCCTTGAATATTAAGACTTGTAGCTGTTTACACAACAAAGTAGGATTTCAGTGAGATAGTTAAATTTAGTTTAGAAGAAAACTATTTTAGAAGACTTGTGAACTAAATGCTATTTTGAGTTCTAAACAATAATGTTGTACTGCTGGGATACAGATCTGGTGTAGCCTTTTAAAAACTCAGTACAGAAGACTATTGTGAAAAACCACTGCAGTCAGTCATGTGGTTGCTTGTACAGATTGTGACAGTGATTAAACAATGACGTAGTTTGAATTCACTGAGGAGGTGAAAATAATTATAATTTTTTTTTTCTGCTTCCACTTTCTAAGGTTTACATATGAGTATGTGCTGAACATTACTCTATTTTTTAACAAAAGTTTTTTGAGAAAAAGAATTAAATCCTTTCGAATTTGTGTGCAATATATTCAAGCAGTGGACAGATGATTTAACATCTATTTTTTAGCTGTAATCAAATTGTCAGTTAAGCCATGAAGCTGATATGATGGCTATTCCATGTGGTAAAAATTTGGCTTAGGTTAAAGTTATAAGGTTACGAAATAAACTATGGCCTAAGAGGTAGAAAAATCCATGAGCTCAGCAATCGCTGTGCTTGAGAGGCACTACAGTGGTGTGTGATGACTGGTATTAGCATACACCAGTGATGAGTATGAGCACATAACCAGTGTCAGAAGTGCATTTTTCTCAGTGCCATGGACTGAGAAGTAGCACGGCCATAGCATCTACAGAAACAGCGAGATTCACCCAACTTCACTGAGAAAGAGTACCTTAAATCTTGCTGAGATTGGGTACAGAAGAAGACAGCTCCCAAGGCATGTGATCCTGTCTCCAGACAAAAGGGTCAGTGGAAAGGACCCTGATGGTTTTTTTGACCAGTGGCAGTACAATGGACATTCCTAGAAACAGTGGAACAAGCCGGGAGCATCCAGCAGTGATATGATCTCCTTCCTGTGCACCAGAATGACCTCCCACACTATATTCGCTGGAAACCACAAGAGATTATAATAATCTCTGTTGTCCTTGGCAGAGCCTCAGGAAGGTTGTACACAGAGTTCATGTGTATTAATCACGGAAGGTGAAAAAATGCTAAGGTATGAATCCTTGCATGTTCCTATAGTTCAAGTGTGAAAAAGGATCTTGAAAGGATCTAACTGCCTAACTGAAAATATCTACTATATCCTGCTATCATGAGGTTATTTTTCCTGCTCTCCTAGAGCTGTACCACTGAACTCCACCATCACCAGCATAGCACACAGACGCGCAGTTGTAAGAGACCAGCATTTCACAATGCTGTCATATGGGATGTGGCAGTAAATGAACTTTCTGAAACAGTAATGCATTATTTCCAGATCAGTGGCCTGGTAGAGTTCTTTAGAAACAAATGCTGAAAGAGTGGTTTGGGTGGGTCATAAAAAGTAATTTTTCTTTGAAATATGGAAAATCCCACAGATCTCCATCAAGTTCTTGCCATTTCAGCTGCTGCATAACAGCAGTCCTGTGATGCACAGAGATCTGTTGAAAGAAAATGACAGAAAGCAAGTTTTGATATCATGAAGTGCTGTTGTTTTGTGTGTTTCTGACAATGGAACATTGTCAAATAGACCTAAGTGTGTGACAAAAATGCTCAACACAATCAGCAGGAATATTGCAATTTGAAATACCACTTTCCCTGGAAAGTGTCCGCTTCTCTTTACAAGTCTCCACTGCAGTCCTCCTTCTCACTTAGTAAAAGCTCATGCTCCATTGCAAAGTGACGGGGAAGGGAAGGGAAGGGAAGGGAAGGGAAGGGAAGGGAAGGGAAGGGGACCCCTTGGATTCCTTCATAGATTGGGTGGTTAAGGGAGAAAATCCTGCAGAGCATCAGCTGCATATGATTAGCACCTGCCCAAGGGAAACAGGTGATGGTCCACCTGGCTCCAGATACATACAGTAGGAGAAAAGCTTTCTTCCTATGAAGATAACTCATCATTTCAGACTCTTGCATCTTTCTTCTCAGAGCCTGGGGAGGCATATAGAGTATACCTGAAACATAGATATTTCTGATAAGATCATTTCAGCAGCAAGACCTGCCTAGATTCAAAAGACCCTTCCTGAGAGAGGAATAGGCACCATCAGAATCTCAATAAGTGACCAAGTGTCCTGTTCTGGCACCAACCCAGACAGCACAAACCTGGTGCTACACTGACTTCTGTTAGTGCTGTATTTCAATGTGGTGCTTATCCGCAGTATGAGGGGTCCTTTAAATGACTGGAGGAATTACTGCTAGTCCCAAAACGTGTTGTTGACAGCTCTTTTCATGGTTAATTCCCGCTTTTTCTGCCTTCTCTTAAGGATTGAATTGTACCTGAATGTGAGGGTTCAACAGATACTTTCCAGAAGCTCATGGCCCATGACTGAGACTAGGCAGTATAAATGGCCTAATTAGGCAACGTTGCAAGATATTCCTGATATTTGTCATCTGGTCAGTTAAGGCTGGGGCATGTGATGGGCCCCAATAGCCAGGCTTAGTCATGAAGATAACACAGATAGTGGAGTTCACCAAACTGATAACAGTAATTGAGATATTCTGATGGAATCCTGAGAATACTGTGATCAAATAAATCTTCCATGCCTACCCCCTATATCCATACAATCTGCTTTGTTTCATATAACTGTAACCTACTTGCTTTTTCTGGTGTAGGTCTTCATTCCATTCAGCCGGTGCAGATCCCTGGCTTTGGGTGCCTTCCTTCACAGCTGGAACATGGCAGCTGGATCTAGCTGCTTCTGCTTGCATCCTGACAAAATATAAGCCATACATCTGGAATTTGTCCTTATGGGATGCCATCAGGATGTGCATGATACAAAACCTCGTTGAAGACTTCTTGTGGTCTCTAACCTTAGCACTGATCCTCAGCTTCATGATAACCTGTAAACTTGGAGATCTCAAGGGCTCTGAAGCGACAGTAACCAACCTACAGCTGGTCCAAACTCTACAGTAAGAGTGCTCATATCTTCCTGACAGGTCTCACAGGAGTCTGTCACAGATGTTTACAGTTCTGCAGCTCTTACCCTAAAATCTAGACAAAAGCTTCAGAGCCTTGTAACAAGCCCTTGTAACCTTGGGGGTCTTTGAATTTGGTAATAAGCCCTGTAGCCCCTGACAATGTGAAATCTTGCTTTAATGTTAATTGTTGTTCAGGTCATAGGCTCAAGCCTACAGCCTAGGGACAACTGCCCATCTGGGAACATTTCACAAGACACTTCCTCATCCCCATGTTAGTCCTGGATTTAGCAGCACCAATATGTGTGGTGAGCAGTGAGATTTTGTGGCATTTTGGAAAAGAATTGGTGTGGTTGTTGTGGAGTGAGTGTGTGGGGAGTCGGAGGGGAGCTTTAGGAGGGGTTAAGGAGTCAGAGCAGATTTTTGAGAACAGCGTGGAGACGCCAGAGGAACCCTGGTTGCCATTCTGCTTCCCCCTGTCCCTGGCAGCAGTGCCCCATGTCCTACACTGCTGCAGCCTGCCAGCACACAGGCAGGGGGAGTGTACTGTGGGAATGGCTGGATGTTCCGTCTCCCCCAGAAACGGGGGAGCAAGATGCAGCAGAGCCTTGCTGCTGCTGCCAGCTGTTTGCCACAGCGTGCAAAAGGCCACACTTAAAGCAAGCTCTGCTTTCCTGGGCTCTTCCATCTCATCTAATATCCTAGAGCAGACCTGATTATTTGCCTTAGGAGTGATGCCAGCAGGGAACGACTGTACTGCAGTGTTTCTCAGGCTGCTAGTGCAGCACTATTTAATAATGCTTAAAGCGTGACCAGCAGCAACCCTGGTGCTTGTCCTGGTTTGTGTTGGGCCCAGATACACTGTTAAGAGGCACTAGTTTCACATAAGTTTTGTCCTTTAGAGACTGTTTTGTTTAGGGATTTTTTTCTCTGCTAAAGGATCCATGAGAACTGACCCCGTTTTGGGTTTGATCCTGGAAGTAGAGGAGTACTTAAGAGCCAATCGAGCAAAGCACTTCACCGGCTTAACCTCAATTGCTCAGCTCTCTTTTCAGTGAGAGTCCTCACGTGCCTGAGGGCTTTGCAGAGCTCTGAGCACCTCAGGGCATCAAGCCCATTACCCAGCACTTCCCCAACTGGCTGAGTGTGTTTTTTGGCTCTGCTCTGGCTCTGGAAATTCAGCCATCCTTCTGGTTAGTCAATTGGCAAAGCTGCCAGTCTGTTCAGCTGCTGTCCTTTCCAGGAACTGGCATCTCTGGGGAAGGAGAGCACTAACTCTGAGTTCTTCTGCATTTCACTGTTAGTTTCCCCTGATTCACAATGTCCTGACTGATTGTTCCCTCTTGATCCAGGAAACTTCAGTGGCTACAACTGTGGTGAATGCAAGTTTGGCTGGACCGGCCCCGAATGTGACAGGAGGAAGCCAGCAGTTGTCAGGAAGAACATCCACTCCCTGACAGCAGAGGAGAGAGAGCAGTTCTTTGATGCTCTAGACCGTGCCAAGACAACCGTTCACCCAGACTATGTCATTGCAACTCAGCACTGGAGAAGCCTGCTTGGTCCCAGTGGAGAGGAACCACAGATTGCCAACTGTAGTATTTATAACTACTTTGTTTGGCTTCATTACTACTCGGTCAGAGACACACTCTTGGGTTAGTGCTTTTCTTTTCCAGTGGGCTCTGCAGGTCAAGAAAAGGGTGAAAGTACCACTGCTGAGCAATGGTGTGTGCTTATCACATCTGTGCTGCTTCATCAAGCAGAGAATCCCAGTTGTAGGCACAGAGCTCTGGGGTGAAAGAGTTGGTGGTGAGAAGCTGGTGGCCATCAGTACTCAAGGGAAATGTCCTCTGGACCTGTTGTGGTCTGGTGTTCCCACCCCATGGCAGCTGGAGCACAGCAGTTGCACTCCTGTTGCATCTTCAGTCTGACAGGGAGCAATACACAGCCTTCACCTGAGTGAACTGAAATGTGGTCAGGCAGCAAATAACTTCAAAAAGATGTTCCCAGTCCATAGGAAAAAGATGCAGTGGCAGTGGGAAAGGGGCTCTGCAGTGATGAAGCCACACACTGTGCAGAGATATTTGGGACCATAGTGCTACTGCTTTCTGTGGCCTTCAGCAAGTCACTAAGGATGGGATTTGCCTGAGTAACTACAGCACCTTTTAAAACCAGCCTAGCTTAGAGGTTTTGAGTGTCTAACCCCATGTTTTCTCCTGAAGGGCTGAAGGAAGCAGCCTCTGGCCTAGAGGGAGCAAAGGTTCTTCAGGGGACGGGACAATCATGTGGAAAGGGAAAGGGGAAAGTTCTAGTGCTCCTGCAATGGTAAATAACACATATGTGGGTTGAAGGTTTCTACAGTGATAAATAAAGCCATATGTGGTTTGAAGCCTCTTACCTCTGGCCCAGCCAAAGCACAATACAAGAAATAACAAGCACAATTTAAAGAAAGTTGGCAAAGGACTGTAGATTACTATTGGCATGGAAAATGCTGAGGTTCTCTTGATAGATACATGGTGTAAATCTTGCAGCTGAGGAAGAGAATGAGATAATGCACATATTAGTAAGGAGATAGGATTGTAGAAAGTAAGCTTTTTAAAATCAAAAGCCACTAAACTGAGAAGAAATCTTCCCAATATCCAGCTTTTTAGGGAATGTGAAGTTTTGATAAGCATTGAAGCAAACTCCACAGAAAAGTTTTTTCACTTGTCCCGAGTAAGTGATGTAGCTTCTGATGTGTTCAGTCTTTTCAAAGATACAGAGCTGAAGGTTCTTGTTTAACTCCACTCCAGGCAATAAAAGTAGGTGCTGCCTTCTTTCTCTTCAGCCTCGTTAGATGTCTAAATGCTTATTTTATCTTCCCTTTGTAGGTCCTGGCCGCCCCTTCAAAGGTATTGATTTCTCCCACCAAGGACCTGCCTTTGTCACTTGGCATAGGTACCACTTGCTGTGGCTGGAGAGGGACCTGCAGGTTAGCTGAACAGCTTTTCCTTTTCCTTACAGAGCTTCTCCATTTTGCTCTGTCACTTTGTTGAGCCAGCCAAGGGTAAGCTACATCCTAGAATAGTTTCTCATCCAAACTCCCAGGAGTATTTGCTCATTAATAATTTTTTTTGTTTGTTTTAAGTGAAATTAGTGCTTTCTGAGTGCTGAGGACTGAATGCTTTCTCACTGTGAACAGTAATGTCAAGGTTATCATGGAGATTTTTTTCCCTTAATCTCCACAACAGAGGATAGAAGATGTGATGTAATAGTATTTATTAATAAAATTGAAGCAACGCCTTAATGTAAGACTTGGTAACAGATCTTGTTGGCTCATGTTGATACCACTCCAATGAAACCAGCTCTAAATATTACTCCCTTTAAGCATGACATATTACACATTTAATACATATATATATTTAGCAATATGCCTTTTAAATAAATTTATGCCTGAGAGTCAGTTGCAGTAGCATAGACTCATTTCCATTTGCATGACTTCTGTATTGGCAGTGTTGTTGTATTTCAGCCTAACAGATCTCTAATGAAAAGGGTTGCTTATCAAAATAGCTGCAGGACCTTGCTTGTGTGAAATCGTATCTGGCAAGAAGCACAATAAAGTGCACTGTACTCCCCTATTAACACAAGTTCTGATTCCTCCCCAGGGCCAGTTTTCTGGAACGAAAGCCAACCACATGCACAGTTTTACCCATTACCCACTTACATCACTCAAAGCCTCTTACTTTCTTAAGGCTCAATTCATCTCTGCTCCTGCTCTCCTGCCTGGTCTCTGAGTTGGCAGAAAGCCTAACATGACCAAAAGAAGTGCAGTCCCGCAGTAGGAAAACTAGTACAATATCTTTGCTTAGACTGATTTAATGCCACAATACTTTGGAAGGGGTTGGAGCGGCACTGTGAAATGCAGTTGAAATGCAGAATGAAATGCAGAATGTTCAGTGAAATATCCAGTCAAACAGCTTGAAGAAGTCCCTTTCTTTCTCTTGCCTTTGGAGCTGATTTCCAGCTCATGCATTCCTGTCCCTTGCAGCGTCTGATGGGCAACGAGTCCTTTGCGCTGCCGTACTGGAACTTCGCCACGGGCAGGAACGAGTGTGATGTCTGCACAGACCAGCTCTTCGGGGCATCTCGGCCGGATGACCCGGCCTTGATCAACCTGAGCTCCAGGTTCTCCCGGTGGCAAGTGGTTTGTAACAGGTAGGAGAATATCCATGGCAAGCTGACATTTGGGCAAAACCTTGTCATTTGGCACTGATGGCATGGGCTGCTCTGTCAGTGTGAGTGAGAGGCAGGAAAGGAGCCAAGACGTCTTTAAGACTGGAAATTGCCATCAGTTTATGTGTAGATGGTTCTGAATAAACTGTCTCATGTTATGGCAGTGTATTTTTAAAAGAAGGTTCTTCTAGTAAAGGATTTTAGTTGATTTAGCCAATTTATGGCAGCCAAAAGTCTGAAGAGTTTCCATATTGGCAAGTAGCTTTCTAAAACAGAAATGTCTGTGTGTTGATTCTCTATAACATGCACCCAGCTGATCTCTGCAGCAGAAAAAGAAAACTGTTTTGGCATATAGGAAGTTAGAGATAGCCTGAAAAATCTGCTACCTTGTTTTGTATGGGACCTTAGCCCTGACATATTTAATGCAGCTTGGGGATTGACTTTGAAGTTTCTGAGATTTCACATGGAAAACAACACAGAGCCAGCCAGGAGCTTGCTGCCAGCTCCCTGTGGGAATGTGCTGACACGTGTGAGAGCACGGCTTTGACAGGGGATTCAGATGCAGGATTGGGGTGCTGTGACATAAAATGCTGTTGGTCATGATACCCATACATCATTCTTCTCCCAGCTCAGGGGCAATGTGCAGTTAGCCAGACAGAGGTACTGAAATCTTAGGGTTTTTCAAAAGAGTCTCTTTTTCTGGATACCTCAAGAGATATGTTAAATTCCTGCTTTAGGCACCAGTTGGCTTTAAATCTTGCCCCTACTTTTTCTCAAAGATAAATAGAGCTTTGTTTTTTTTCTTGAAAACTGAAGTGACTAAACTTTTGCCTTGCCAAGGTTAAACAGAGAAGAGCTTTTGTTTACTTCAGAAGTTTCTGAAAATGCTGTTTCATTTCACATTGAGTAGAACAGATTTTTTTGTTTGTTTCATAAGTGTTACACTGTTTTTTTCCTTTTCTTTTGGCTTTCTCTCACTGATATTAAGGATTTGCTCCCCATTAGTTACTGGGTGATGCTGCAACTGCAGGTTGTTCTTGAAGACCCTGAAAAAAGAGGATGCAATACATTGCTATTGGTTATCTTCTAAAGGGGATGAGGGATGGAAGGTGAAAACCTGTTTTCTGTCATTTCTTGCATTTTCTCAGCTCACATTTCCTTTCACTTTTTCCTCTTTTTGTTAAGAGTTAAAAAAAAATAGTCCTTTATCAGGAGTGAAAATCTGTTAATTCAAAATTGAAAATTCTGTTTTATATTTCCTGACAAAAGCGTCTTCTGAAGTACTTGGGAGGGGAGAAGGCGCAATGGGAATTGTGCTAGCCTTTTCTAAAGCATCCTCTCTCTGTGGACAATGAACCTGGTAACTCTTGGTCTAAATGACTGATGGTCCAGAGAGGATGCAGAGCCACAGAAAGCCACATCACAGTGACAGTCCTACAATAAATTCATCTCCAGGCCACAGGAGCTGTACTGAGCTGCCCCAGGTTTGTCCATCCCAAACCTCTGTTCTCTCATGCATATAGCTGAGGCCTCTTTACACTGCATGAGCAAAACCCAGCAAACAAGTGATCACCTTTCTCTGACCTGTGCCTGTCTGTGTTCCAACACCCAGTTTGGACGACTACAACCGCCTGGTCACGCTGTGCAATGGCACTGACGAGGGGCCGCTGCGGCGGAGGCCGCCCCGGGGCTCCAGCGAGCAGCTGCCCACCGTGGAAGACGTCAGGAGGTGCCTTTCCCTGCAGGAGTTCGACAGGCCCCCCTTTTTCCGCAATTCCAGTTTCAGTTTCAGGTCTGTCTTTTGGCTCCTCTGGAGCTGCCCGGGTCACTGGTTTCCTTTATGGGCACGTTTGCCAGCAGAATGGGGTTGTTGATGGTGCTTTTACCCATTCGCAGGAATGCGCTGGAGGGCTTTGATAAACCAGATGGAGCCCTTGACTCGCCGATGCTGAGCCTTCATAATTTGGTTCACTCTTTCCTGAATGGGACCAGTGCTCTCCCTCACTCAGCTGCCAATGATCCCATCTTTGTGGTATGTCTTCTACCCCCAGTGTGATCGACGATGGCAGAGGCTCAAAAACACCTTTCTCACCAGAGATTTGCAGAACAAGTAAAGTGAATTCCCTAAAAAATTGTTCTTTAAATAGAAAAGGATGAATACTTCATCTTTTCTTGAACACTGCCACATCTGCATAAAGGTTGAATAAAAAAGAAAAATTCTCAGGGTAATTTGTAAAAGATAAAATAAGATTGTAGGGAGAAGAGCTGCTATTCCAAGTCATGCTGCCTTGAAAAATTTCATTAAGTTGTATCTAAATTTATGTCTTATATCACACAATTTTACAGCAACAAAGTAAGGTGAAAGTGGGGCTAGTTATGTTAAAGCAGTAGATTGAGTGGTTTGTTTCTCTGTTTCAAAATTTACAAGCTAAAAGGAAGTCCATATAATATCAAGGTCTCTTGGGAAATAGAAAGGATGTGATTTTAGTGGTGCATCGGAATAGTCCTGCACTTCCATGAGCAGCACAAAGAGCATTGTGCAAATAAAAAGCCATACTTTGACTCTGCTTAAATGTGATTCTTCCCAAATAAATTGATGCAATTCTGTTTTCCTCTTTGTTAGATTAAACCACAGTGTTTGCATTACATATATAAATTCTTTATATATGACATATATTTATTATGTAGATACATTCCTTCCTTACCTTTATTTCAAGTTTCCAATCTTTTTTTGGGGGGGGGAATTAGTCCAAATACTTATGTAGTGGTTCTTCTGATTGTTTCCTTAATAATTCTTTAATTCTTGCATTAGTTTCTTTCTTAGGCAGTGAAATTAATTTCACTACGCTGTAATTTTTAACAAAATATTATTTTCTGTAGACTATTTTCCAAGTTTTTTCCAGGATTGTAATTTAAAAAAATGAGTACATCAGAAATTAGTTTTAGACATTTGTAATAGTTGTCTGAAACAAGTTTCCTCCATTAGTTAATGTTAGATCTATAAACTCACCTGATCAAATTCATGGGCATCTGCAACTGTGTTCTGGTGGCACATGCTCTAGAATGAGCATGATGGAGTAAAATTTCCTGCAACTTTCCATACTTGTTCAGAGATGAGAAAGATTAAAATAATTTTGAAAGGCACATTCACCTGAATGAGCTCAATGTTTCCTCACCTGAGAAGATTTACCTGCCCATTTGATGTCAGCTGATGTTAAACTGTCTGGAGAAAGATCTTGTGAACGAGCAGCAACGAGGGAGTATAAAGCAAAATGTCCCACGTGGAAGATCAGTTTAGTCTTCTCCTGAGATTTCCTGTTTTCCCATTCTGTGAATCCCATCTAAATTAGATGACCCTCTTCTCTCTCTTTCAAAAGCTCCAGCCACCTTGCGTGTTTGTTGAGTGTTTTAAAGATGTTGAGGTCTGAAAGCGCTCAATAAATGTGTGTGCCCGTGCCTGGATTTGCAGGTTCTCCATTCCTTCACTGATGCCATCTTTGATGAGTGGATGAAGCGCTTCAAGCCCCCTGACAACGCTTGGCCTGAGGAGCTGGCCCCCATCGGGCACAACCGGCTGTATAACATGGTCCCTTTTTTCCCTCCGGTGACCAATGACGAGCTCTTCCAAACTGCGGAGCAGCTTGGCTACTCCTATGCCATTGACCTGCCAGGTATGTCCCAGGATGCTCTTTCTGGCCAAGTGATGAGCCAGGCATTTTAAAAATAAGGAACCTTTCACAAAATGCACAGGTGAATACACCTGCTCACTTCCCAACATTAATATTTGGGTACCTGGAGAGACGTAACTCTCTTTTATTGTATACCCCCAGTTGTAAAGATTTTCCACGTCCATAGCTGGGATGTGCTTTAGTGTTTGACTCTTAATTTGAAATCACTTGTGACACAAATCAAGACAAAATAGCAAGAAAGCAAAGTATTTATGCACAAAATCCAATTTTTGCAGCAAGATATTAAAATACTGGTAAAAGGCCGAAGAGTAAGAACTGCTTGAAAATCATGCTTCAGCTGCTTTTTCCAAAGATTAAATCTGAGTAGTTTCTTTCTCCACTTCAGTATTACTTTGAGAAGCATAAGGTGCTTATCTAACCTGTGTGGGCAGGAATTTCTTCCAAATGCTTACCATATATCTCTGGTTTTAATCTGTGGATACTGTTTAAAGGTCTATAGACTGTAAAAGATTGAAACCCTTGTCCTCAGGCTGCGTTCATGCAGGGGAGCCATGATTTGTGGAGGCATGTTAGCTGCTTCTGCAGTGCTTTTCTCAGGGGCATCCCCAGAATTTTCGCTGAAAATTTAAACTTCCCTTCTTATAGAGTTTAAGTTTTCCTCCCTTTGGACTACTGTCCCCCTCTGCTGCTTAGAAAATGTGGATGCCCCTTCGGCATGTGGCATGCAGAGAGGAACAAGGGTAGCTTGTGATTCTGCTGCTTCTCAGCTCACACTGAAATAAATTTTTAGCTCACTCTGGAGCTAAAAATCCTTCTCTGTGTGGCCTCATGCACAATAAAGCTTTGATACCCAAACCCTCTCTTCCATCTAAAAGAATAACTTCCTAATAGTACTTCAGGTAATCTCATTAGAAATAAACATACATTAATACATTGCTGATTCTTACTTGAAAGGTGGTAAAGAGGTAAACAATTCATTTTGGGACTTAACTAATTTTTTGAATGATTGCACTCAAACATTCTTTTTGAAGAATGTATTTGGGGCACAAGAATTTTAGTTGCTTTTTTAGTCAGTGTGACATCTCCCATAGCCATCTGTCTCCTTTAACCCATATGTCTAGATAACTCTTACATATATGCAGTCCTCTTGAGAGGTTTTTTTTTTGGTGATTGTTTAGTCAAACGTGATTATTGTCATCTCACTACAAGTAACATTCTTCAGGAAAGGAGTGCAGGCAATTTTTGCTTCTGAAAGCACAAATGAAAACACAAAAATTCAGTCAAGTGGAGCAATGTTATAGTAGGAATAAACAATATTATCTTGGAAGATAGTGGTTCTTCAGAAGTGTTTCGAAATCAGCAGATATGATCTGGAGCTGGTCAGCAGAACCACAATAAGGGGTGTTTTCAGTCAAAAGTTTGACAATAGTCTGCTTTGTGGTCTTTAGGAAAATTTGAGGGTTTTCTGTTGACCAAAATGGCTTGGAAGCAGCTGTCTTGAAAAGTCACTATAGAAAGAATAGCTTAAATCATTCATATTTTTTGCCAAATTAGATGAAAGAATGATCTTTTTGTCTTGCCAATGTTAATTTTTCCCATTCCCAACACTTTGTACGAATTGTTGAAGTTTAAATTCAGCTGTGGACTTCTCTGGCAGGAAGCATCTCCAGCTCTGGTATGTGCCTCAGTTACGTGGTGTGCTATGAGCTTTGCCTATGGCCAGTGGCTTACAAAGCTGCACAAGTAACTGTAATTTTAAGCCTGTAGGAGATATTATATCTTCAGTGTAATTTGAAAAATTGAATTATGGGCTGCCCTCACTTCAGTCGTTTCATATTTCCAGGGTCCCTTGAAGAAACCCAAGCATGGGCTGTCATGGTTGGATCCACAATTGGAGGAGCACTTATAGGTCTGGCCGTGCTTGTCCTGCTGCTTGTACTTTTCCAGCACCGGAGGCACAGAAGAGGTTTTGAACCACTGATGAATGTGAGCTTCAGCCCCAAAAAGTACATGGGAGAGGCCTAGTGCCCTCACTTTCCTTCTTTGCTTGCTCTTGTAGGAAGCGACCTTGATTGCCTTACTGAGATCTTAGCTGAGACTTTATCACACACTCCTGTGGCAGCTGACTAAATTGTTCTCATTCAGGTTTTTCCCATTATCTTGTGAATTGTAATGTGTGAAGTCTCTGGGTACTATATTTTTCTCATTACTAAATGTTATCTGGAGTGTGTGACACCTCTGAATCATCCTCTATAGATTTAGATCAAGACAGCTAAGAATCCAAATAGGAGAAAACCAACTTGAATAACCAAGATAATTTTTTACCTCAATGTGTTCTTGATTTCATTTAGCAGCATTAGGATGTGCTGAAAGTTACTAATTCTACATTTATGTTTGAATAACATATTATTTTACAGTTACCAATAAATATTCTGAATAATAGTCTTGTTTTAAGGGTCAAAATATTTCGTGTGGTTTGACGAAATAGTATGGGAACACCCTGGTTACAGTTTGTTTCAGAAACATGATCAATTCTATGTGTTATTTTCAATAAAGTTGATGTTAATGAAGCCATGTAAACTCCAAAACTCCAATTCTCTGAAAATTTAAGAGCAGGATTTCCCTGACACCTAGATTTACACTTCTGTTTTAACTCTGTATTAGGAATCTTGGGCAGAAGTTGAAGGTGGAACTAAACTTTTTTGTCTCTGATGCGCTGTTCTATGAGTCTGGATGTAGACTTCCAAATTTCCAGAGTCTGGGATGCAGGACTCAAGGTAACAAGACTAAGATAGCCTGCATTACCCAGGTGTGCAGATGAGGAATCAGGTTTGAATGTGGCACTTGCTAGACCCCATCTATATATTCTATATATTCCTCTATATATTCTATATATATCCTCTATATATTCCTTTATTTAGACATAAATGTGAAGCCCATTTGTGTGGTTCTCCTGTGTTGAAACAGACTTTTTTACATACCAAATGATGTCTTGAACAGATCCTGTCAGCTCTGGTGCTTGATACATTGCATTAATGGAGTGTTCAGACTTTGTGTATTGTGGGATCTTGAGCTCTTATAAAAATCTTTGCTTTTGTAGCCCTGAATAAAAAAATTCAGTTAGTAACAGTTTCTGGCATTTCTTTTAGGCTTGCTCTATACCACTCTGTGTGGACTAGAAAGAAGATGGTTTTCATATATACTTTGCTTGAATCTGTGTAACTCACAAAACTTGCTTCTAAAATGTGGACTTTTTGGGTCAAAAAAAGTTGTGATTTGCTCACCACACACTCAGATAGCCCTTGCTCCATCAGGTGGACAACAAACTGCTGCCATTTCTGCTGTTTTGTGGTGTCTTTGGGGGATCCCAGTGCCCTTGTTCCTGGATTATGCCCAAGATGTCAAAGTTTGAAGCACTTTATGTACAGCAGGTCAGCTCAGTACCTTTGTTCCCTACTCAGGCTGCCTTTTGGGAGTTTTTGTCATGTAGGGACCAGTGTTATCTGGTGCTGAAGACAACTGATGAGGTCTCCGGAGATCTAGCTTACACATGTCACATTAATTGACCCTTCTCTGTGTCAGAAGGTAGCTAGGTCTGAGATCTCCATGTGCCTTTCTTCAGGAGTTGTCAGCTGTTTTCCAGCACTACAATGGGTCTTCATATAGAACCACAGAATATTTTGGGTCCAGATCACCTAGTCCAGCTCCTCTGCAATGAGCAGGAACACGTGCAAATAGATCACGTTGCTCAGAGTCCTGTTCAACCTGGCCTTGAATGCTTGCAGGGATGGGGCTTCCACGACCTCTCTGGGTAACCTGTGACAGTGTTCCACCATCCTCATTGTAATAAATTCATTCCTTATGTCCAGTCTAAATCTACCCTCTTTTAGTTTGAAACTATTACCCCATGTCCTTTACAAGAGGCCCACTAAAAATTTTGTCCCCATCTTTCTCATAAGCCCCATTTGAGTACTGAAAGGCTACAACAAGGTGTCCCTCGGGGCTTCTCTTCTCCAGGCTGAACAACCTAGAACACCATGCACCAGTCCATGCTAAACACTAATTTAGAGAGCTGCAGTTGGATGGAGATTGACACATTTTTGTCCTTTGTGGGATGTGGGTGCCAAGGTTTGGGAGGCACTCTAGACTGCTATTTCCACGGGGGATGAGAATTTTCCTTGGGGTCACAGGGTGCCCAACTAGCTGCATCATCTTGGAGGTTTGGATGCTGCTGTCCCAAAGGTTGTTTTTGCAAGCTGCCCTGGTTATGGGCAAGTAACAGTGGCAGTGGGGTAGAGGAAAGAAAGAAAAAGGGGAGAAACATAAAAAAAAATAGCACAGCAGCTAACTTATTAGAACAGATTTTACCTAAGAGCCTATGTTTAAAGCAAAGGAGAGTTCTTGTCTAACATGTAAACTGAGTGGAAAGGTATTTTCCTTTCCAGAAGAAAAGCAGTGAGGGTATTAGATTGATGCTATGCACATAACAAGTGCTAGGGTCAAAGACCTGTGCATTCCATTTTCACTGGCTGGCGCTTTAGTTTGGTAATTAGGGCTTTAAAACTGTGAGTGGATTTAACAGCTGCTTATAAAAATCTGCAGCTGTATTGAGAGCACAACCTGCCCTCTCGTGGCTTACTGGAAAATTACTGGTGACACCAGAAAGCTCTTTTTCTCCCTCAAAAAAGTACAGTATTGTTCTAACAACCTAGAAAAGTTGTGTCTTTGGTGAAGGAAAGAAGCACAGGTCAACTTTGTATGGAATGCTTAAAAAGAAAGGAAATCAAGCACAGGCACTTCAAAGAACGGATGGAAGAAATCCTGCAGCAAGTCTGATTTTAAATGTTGGTTTTACATATTGGTTTTAATATTCCATTCATCCAAAACTACAGAAGAAGCATTTTTTTTTGTCACTGGTTTATGCAGTTGTTATTAAATATCTCCTGTCTCTCATTTCATAAGTTGTCCTGAGGCTGCTGGGGTGGGATGAAGAGGGATGCTCGAAGGCTCCCACAGATGCCTAAACTGAGGGAAAGAATGCTGAAAACATAATATCCCAAATCTCCACGTAGCCCAGAACACCCTGGGATTTTCGTCCTACAAGTCAGTGCAAAGCATAACCTAAGCTGGTGGCCATGGACCACATCTTTAATGGACATTTTTCCCTTCACATTCATAAATAAACAGCCACCCAGCCCAGCCCAGGGAGGATGGATGAGGGATCAGCACATTGTCTTTGTGGCCGCTTTTTACTCAAGATGTAACAGATGGGAGGTGCACTGCTGAATGGCTTCAAGCTGAGATGGGTGTAATCATCACCACCTCTGCCCCCCTTTAAAAGAATTCCTACTGAATTGATGCTTTCTTCTGAGGAAATGCCTGAATCACACAGGAGCATGTAACAGCTATAGATGAGATCTTTGAGTGCTGGAGAAGAAGTGCTCAAAACCATCCCTTCCTCAGCCTTTTTTGTTAGCTAGACCCATGCAGCTTTCAGCTTGCATGTAGGGCTTTTGTGTGGATCATCTTTCTGAGGAGTTTAATGCTCCCTGGTCATTAGTTAATTGCTCTCTCACCTGGCTGTACTGGATCTGTGGGCAGCTAATGTCTCTTTCTGAGCCACCCAGTAGATTAGGTGCCTAAATTTTGACACTGCAGTAAGCTGACGAAAGCCACATCATCTCTGTCAGTCATGGCTGGTGCCTTTGTGAAAATGATTGTCATGAAAATATTCTTAAGGAATTAGTGAGAACCTGTTTTTTGAATTAAATTAAATCTCATTCCTGTCTGTTTAGCTAAATGCTTGAAATGGAATTTGTTCCAATTCTGCCCCAATTTAGGAAAGAAGTGACGTAAAGCTACCACTTAGCTTTACATTATTGTAAAATTGTAAGTTGCAATACCGTTACTGACTTTCTTTTGAGGCAGACACATGCCTATGCTTGTGATGGCAGAAAAGAGAAAGGAAAGAAGCAGATTGAAAGACTGTCAGCTAAATTTAGTAGTGAAGGTATACTCTTACAGAGCCAGGCATGCAGGCTGATATTTTCCTTAAATACTGGCTGTGCCCCACTGTGCAGTGCATGCAGCCAGAGATGTGCCCTGCACACAGGTGCCTGCACTAAGTCAGGTTATGAACAAAGCTGCATCTGTGATCCTGCTCTGCTTCAGTGCTCCTGCGGCTGAGACACAGCAGATATTCATTATCCAGAGCTTTTTACTGAAACTAGGCTTTCCAAGACCTGGGTGGCCAGACAAAATGGTACCAATGCTCCCCATCTTTTTTACACACCAGCTTGTTCTTGTGAAAGGCATTTGTCTTCTCTTCCATGGGCAGCAAAAGTACCTCTACACTGGGCTTCAAATTAAGGCAACATATAAACCATTGCACTGTAGAGATCCAAAACGATGCTCCAAGACCAGCAGGTTATGGATGAAATATGAAATCTCCAGTTATTCACCTAACTGCTGAATCTGCAAGTTTGGGTTTTTTTCCCTGTCCTGATCTTCTTCATGAATCCCGTCTGCACTTATGATGATGTTACCATTGCCATGTGTTCCCACTTCAGAAGTTTCATAGGTCCTTGGGCCAGGACAGATGGGTTTTCAGCACAGTAACAAAGCTAGTAAATCTGTCTGTGAGAGTGAGAAACCTCAACACACTGAGCTTTTCAGCAGAGAGCAAACAGGTCAGGTCAGGTCTCTTCCACAACACATAATCCATCCCTGTTCATCTCTTCTCCCTTCACTGCATTGGTCTCTCTGGCCCATTGAAAAACTAATGAACCCTGGAGCAACTTCAACAGGCAGAGGGAAATAAAGTATGGGTGGACTGCAGCCATTGCCCTTGGCAGCACTTCCAAGTGCCTGAATAAAGGAGGCAGTCATGAGGTCTCCAGCCCTTATCTCTGTCCTCAAGCTTTCTTAGAGACTAGATTAAAAAGAGCTTTTCCAGCACCATGGTTCTGCCTGTCATGAATCTCCTGTGGCTCCTGATTTTCTGTGGTTATGTTGCTGAGAGCTCCGTTGTCTGTTCTGGATATGTGAGTTGTGTTATGTGGATTTACGACTGGGAGACAAATGCTTAAATGTTCAGTGATGAGGCCACAGATCTCCCTTGGAGCTTTCTTCACTGGGTGATTTCGTTGCTGGATTCAGACTGCTTCCAGGCCTGTTTCCCTGCCATCCATCTCTGTTTGGTCCATACTGTCTCTTACCAGATTTTTTAAAATTTTATTTCTGACTTAGAAGAAGGTATCCTGAGGTTTCTTTCATTTTTTTCCCCCCACGTGCCTTCTACTTGAAAACATCTTTCAGTTGCTTCATATTTATGTGGAGGCATTATTGTTCAAGTATCTGTAAAAGTTTCACAGTTTCCCCCTCTGCCTGAGTTAACTGAAAAGCTGCTTAACACAAAAAATGCTCAGAAGATCTTGTCAGCAATAAGGCTGGTGAATGGCTTTGTTGGGGCAGGTTGCCACCAATTTCAGACAAAGTGCTTATTAAACCTTCTTCATTGAGTTTCTTTTTCATTTTTACCAGAGACTTCCAAACTCCAGCCCAGTTTTTACAAGCAAACCTTTTCACTCTCTTTCATGCTGCCATGCTGTGGTCAGTGGCTGCTCAGGGTGGGGAGACCTTGGCATGGAGTTGCTTCTTCCTGTGCTGCTGCCATGGGCTGTGCGGGACAAGGACATTTTGAGCAGGACTGGTGTGCTCAGCCCTTGCAGGTGCACATCAAATCTGCTCAGCGTCCTCTGGGCTGTCAACAGCTGTGTTCATGGTTTGCAGGTGCACCCCTGTTGGCACACTGAGCTCTCGCTGGTCCCCGCGGCGTGGCTGTCCGGCAGAGATGGGGACAAACAGCTCCCCTGAGAGCAGCTCCCAGGCTGTTTGGATTCGTGTCACATCCCAAGGCGGCTCTGCCTCCTCCCTGAGCCTGGGGACGGCAGCCCCGATGAGCTGCACAAAGCCTGCTTCTCGTGCAGATGTGCACACCCTCCCGTGTGCCAAACCCCATGGATTTGGCATTCAGCTTTGAAAAGTACCACTTGTGAAGGCAAGGTACAGTCCTTCCCGAGGAAAGAAAAAGCTGGATTTTTTTATTTTTTATATTTGAACAGAAAGAAAAGCCCTTCTTCTTGTTTTCCTCCAACATTTTCCACATGTAATCTTTGGATAAGTTGATTTTGCGGTGAAAGCATTTGTTTTAATACAGAATTTGTTGTTTTAAAATGAAACCCCTAACTAAAAATAGTTGATCAAGAACATGACACATGTAGAGAGAGACTACAGAGCTCAGTGCTCATTTACACTATGTCTATCTCCTGGTAAGAAAGGAGTATACCCTGGAGGCTGTGCTAGGACAGACAAACATGAAGATAAAAGGTATATTTCTGCTTAAAATTGAAAAGGGAGAGAAAAAGTGGTAGTTCTCATTTTAGTCTTGCCTGTATCTAAATTTTTTAGCTTGGTCTGGGGATCGCTAGTTGTGTTTTTGTGATGTATACTTAATTGTGTTATTCAGACAGATGAATTTGTGTCAGCTCATCACAACAGCCTGTCTCACGCTCATTTTTGCTTTAGTTGCTGTCAATCTCTCCATATTGGTATAGTTTTTATCTGGAAAATACATCTCTGGTAGCACTTCACAAAATTGCTCTCTCTTCTTTTCTCTAATATTCCATGATTTATTTCACTTGGAAGCAAGGTAGGGGCAGGTTTTACAGAGCAAAGTGGCTGGGAATGTGAATTCATTGAGCAACAAAATGACTACTTGGAATATTGCCTTTGCCTGAAAAGTGTCAGTAAATTCAATTTGCAGCCAGGGAATGTCAGACTTTTTTCCCTCCACATTTCATGGAATGTGTAGTGGAGCTGCTTGCCCAAGAATAGAATCCCTTAGTTTTCAGTTGTCCTTGTGGCATGGTTAAGGATCTTTGAAATTGTTTCAGGGAGGAGTTCCTCAAGTATTTCAGCATTTCAGGGCACTGTAACTGAATTGCAAAATGGAGTTTCCGAAGCTTCACAACAGCTGGGGAAAGAAAAAATCCAGTCTGAATTTCTTGCATGTTTGCATTGCAGTGCAGGATTGTCCCAGTACTGTTTTCTGCTGGGAGGTGCCCAGAGATTTCACTTCTGTTTGCTCTTCAAGAGACTTCTCCAGTCTTCCTCCTCTCTTCCATGTAGCTTGCCTTGTCCTTTTGGCTCTTTCTGCCTTGCTTGTCAAACACATCTATTTCACCCTCCTCTAACTTATCTATTAATATTCATTCCAGTGGGGGAAGGTAGAGTGATGCTTAAACCTAGGCTGTATTTTAAAGAAACATCATAAATTGAGTAGCATAAATAGTTGTCCCAGGTACCAACCATTTGTATTGTGTATACTTTACTGTTTTAAGTATAGTCAGAGTTGAAAGTCACAGTTGAAAGATCAAAGATTTTAACATCTATTAAAGAGTGTGTGAAGAGTTTCTGTATTAATAATTTTATTGATTGTTTTAAATTTATTAATATCTCTATCAAAATGAAATAAATGCATAATTGAAGAAAATCATTAACCAGAAAAAAAAAAGAGAAACTTCATCACAAAAATTAAAATCAGGAGCCAGATTAGGCATCTTTATCTGTTTCAGTTTAAGGATATTTTTACTGATACTCAGCTCAAATCTTTCCTCTTAATTCCATGATTCTGTAGCTCTTGGACTTCTTTCATTTTACTCTCCTCTTTCTCCTTATCTCATAAAATAATTTATTTGAAGTAAATATAAGTATCAAAGATGTCTCATTGCAGCAGGCTGTCCTCTTCTCCAAGCCCTTCCTATCCCTTATGCTCCCTCACTGCCCTGTCCCTAGAGCTCCTGGCTGCATGGGCTGCCCAGCCCTGTGCTCCCTCCTGTGGGTTGGACTTGGATAGGTGAAGCTGATGGCAGAAGTGAGCACCATCCATCACACAGAGCTGCTCAAAAATGAGCCATTGTCTCTCTCTTTAGAACACAACATCATTCCTCATGCAGATCCAAATCCCAGAGGAGGTTTTTTGCATTTGCATTGTATTGCAAGAACTTGACACCAGCACATTCTTTACATTAGCTGGGAATCTGTATTTGATGGCTCTCTGGCATGCCTGAGCTTAGCAATGCATCAGAGAACATTTTCTTAGGCCACGGTTTTCCCTGGATTAATGTCAACAGTCGATTGGATTTATTAATATTTGCCATCGATACCACCCGAACATTCAGGTAAATGGCTATGCATTTCACAGATGCAAATGTAATATTAGGTTCAATAGCGTATTAAACCAAGAGAGTGCTAATAAATTCAGCAAAGCCTCAGAATTTAGTATATCAATATAATTTCAGTGCTTAGGCTGGTGTTCAAATATTATCTCTAAATTGTAAAAGAACCAACCAGAACCTTTACTTGCCATTCAAATAAAAACGTGTTGTTTTCAAACAGTTAGATGGTTGTATTTTCACTTTTTAAAATACTTTCTCACATTCTATTCTTCTTGAATTTTATTTGCATTCTGATGAGTCAAAAGAATCAAAATAGACTTGCAATGTTTCATACAGTCATGAAACAAATATCAGAAGTCTGGCAGAGAAAATGGTTGTGATAGTATTTCTAGGCTAAAGGATTCAGTGGTTGAATAAGCAGGTAAATTTTTGACACTTAATAGAATCAAATCCCTAGCAATTCACATTCTCATTCTGTTCCAGCAGGATTTAAAGCAAGGCACTATTAATTAACAGGATCTTCTTGTAGGTGCAGAGGAAAAGAATAATAATTAAAAGAAGTTATTAGTTGTCAGATAGATTTTCCATGATTCACAGAAGACTCTATGCACTGCTTCAGGTAATATCTCTTCAAGGAAGTACCAGAACTTTAAATTGTTGATTTCACTAAACTCTGCTATGACAAGTGACTGTTTTTACCTCATCAGGAAGGTTTGCCTTGTGTTAGTTGGTAAGATAAAGAATACTACAAAATTATTCGAAGCTGGAAATCATTTTTCAGCCTTCTTCCAAGGCTAAACAGTATAAAGAATTTTTTTCTCTCCTTGAAAACTCACTGTTTTAGTGTAGGATGGGGAACACAGCAGTGCACTCTAAAGAAAGGAGTACCTTTCCCAACCCTACCCAAACAATTTCTTCACCAAATAATTTTTAAAAAGAGCTGGTTTCTCTCAGTTCAGTGATAGACACGCCCAGAAGGTGTCAGGCTTCCTCTGTCTTAGAGAGCTGGAGTGGGTACCCAGTGCAGGGAATGCAGTGCCACTGGAAATGCTCGGTGTGCTGTGTGCTGGCTCCAGCCATCCCAGCTGTCCCAGGAAGCCATGGATTCTTGCTGCTCTGAGTACTGGCCAGCTGCTCACAGATATCTTGGATGCAATGCAAGCCATGACTCAATGAGCCCCACAAACCTGTCCAGTGTTTTTTGATATATCCTAGAAAATCCAAGGCAGTGGGACCAGAAGATGTAGACACAGGATAAAAAACAGATCCAGCTGGCAGCAGAATCAAACCCTGCCATACCCAGAATGGCAACATTACCTCTATTTAGGAAACTAAACCCCTCCTGAGGGTGAGATTTAGTTCACCCAGATCTAGGTTTGTACCAGGTTAGGGTAGGATTCAGCACACCTGAATTTAGGAGATTAGTTCTCTTGCCTAAACTCAGACCTTTAGTTTCATTTAAGACTCCTGAGACCATCCCATCTGGACAACTAACTGCCAGTGTGGAAGGATCCAGGGCCTCTGCAGGTCCTGTGCCATGTCTGCTGGCTCTGGGCACATGCCTTGGCTAACTTAAACTGTTTCAAGTGGTGCCAGACAGCAATATGTAGGCATCTGAACAAACCCCTTAAACTTGAAACCTCATGAACAGAAGAATTTTAAAGAAGTTGCAGTGACAGTTTAAATACCTAACATGAAATCTTAGACTCCACTGAAGGAATTAGAATAAGCCAAACTAAAAAGGAGAAAGAGACCCTCTAATTTGCCAGATCCCACAACTCTTAAAGACCAAGACTGATTTACATTTTAAGACTCCTGGATCATGGCCAGAAAAAAAAAAAAGAAAGAAAAGATGTTCAACAGTTTCAGTAAAATATTACCATTAAATTGGCTCCTAATATGATTGACTTAGAACTAATAAGTAAGTAAAAATAACAAGCAAGTATAATTTTAAAAAAGTATTTTATATACGAACATAGAAAGATCTTACCTTTTGCAAAAGAATACATAAATGACTCCTGCCTGAAATTTATCCTTAGATGTCATGACTTTGGACACTTCCATGATGTTTTTCACTTCTCTGACAGATTTTAGGGGACTATGGCTGGCACATAAATATAGCTGAAAAAGAATGCTGCAGAATGAAGTCCTCATAAGTTATTTTAAAGATTCATTTTACCTCATGATTCTCCAGTAGCTGGCAATCATGGGATTAACACTGCTGGTCTGCAGAGAGCACTTTTCATTCTGCAGACAAGAAACCACAAGACATGAGGCAGGTACTTACTTCAGATATTTATTGTAGTCCATCAGAGAATATCAAATACCTGTTTTCAAACCACCAGTAAACATTGCCTTCCTAATGTGACTGAAGGGTGATGGGAATAAGAAGAACTCATGAACATGATTTAGATTTAACAAAACTTGGATAAAAATGAATTGGACAATTTTAAGTCAGAACAGTTATAATTTTATTCTTTATATGGGAAAGCAGTCTAACCATAAAACCAATACCATAAAAATAACTAGAATGAATAAGGCATGTCAAAGTCTTCACTGAGGTGTCAAGTAGATATATACATACAGTACTGAATATTAAGCAACAGTGTAAAAGATAGGCCCACACTTTATTTCTGTTGTAATTATGAACCAGTAAGTGTCACCAGTGTTATGTGAGAGACAGACACCGAGGGTATAAACACAGATTTCAATGGTTAGTATCAAATTTGTTAGATGTGATTCTCCTGGTAGTGGAGCCAATGGCAAACTCTCACTAGCTTCACTGGGAGGAGGACCAGAGAGGCTGGGGAAGGTGTTTCTGATCCTCCATTGCATAGTCCTCACACAGCATAAATTACATTGTCCGGGTTGCTGGAACACTTCTTAACTTGGAATTTAAACAAGTTACATAGGGGAGTCTTAATCCATACACTTTGAGGATAGTTATGTCACCAAAAAGAACTACTTCTGATCACCTGTCTCTGGTACTTGGATTAATGGGCTGAGTGCAAACCACCTACTATGGCATTGTGCATTTATTTTAAGGTTTGTAAGTTGAAGCGGGTAATGAATCTTTCACAGCTTCTCATGCCATGATGCCGGACCAAGAATCATATTTTCTGTCAACAGAGAGAAGTCAGAGCAACACACAGTATATGCAGCTGCAGCCAGTGTAAAGAATGCCTTTCCCTGTTTCTGTCAGCTGAGATCGCATGGCACTGGGAACAAAGTTTGACTGTCTCTTTGCTTTCTTGATGTCACCTCTCACAGTAGTTGTTGCAACAGGATACCTATAGTAGATGGTCTGCAAACAACTTTGTGTGTTGCATCAATAAGACTTCCCTGATGAGCAATCTGGTATTTTTTAGCTGAGCTATTGCTCTCTCTGCACAGAAAGTTTGTGAATTGTGGGTTCTATATTCTAATGCTTTGTCAGTTATGGCAAGATTCATAAAAAGGTCAACGTATCTTCTTGTTTAACTCAGAAGAGCTGTTTATTTCTTATTATGAAGACAATTGGAAAAATAGTGTTTTCTGACACTTTTAACACAATGTTTTTGTGGAGATTCATTGATAAGAAGTTTGCTGAGATTTTGAAAATAATATAATTTAGGTCTAACAATCAGAAGTGAACTCTCATGTAATGATCAGAATTTTATGTAATGTTGTCTTAACAAAAGAAAACTCTGGCACGTAGTCAGTGACAATCAATTAGATTTTCCAACAAGCCATTTCAAATTTAAAATATGCACATGAATAAACAGTAGAATAACACCATGAGAGAAATAACTTGCCTTACACTTTCTCCAATGGAAATACATATTCATTAATATGTGTATACTATGAAGCAGGGAAACTAACAAGGTACAATCTGTCAGAAAAGCATTATGTGGATAACATTTGCAGGCAAGAGGCAGGGCAAATAAAATTAATCTTTAAGAATTCTAGTTATTGTTTCAGTCTCTTACTGAATATTACAATCCTATTCTAGCTCTCAGATTGTTGTAAGCACTAAAAAAGGATTTTTCAGTAGGCAGCAAAAGAAGTATTGATTTAGAAAATAAAATGTATGGCTTTTTCAAATGCTTTTGTCTAGTAACATAATATTGCACCAGGCAAAATTGCCTTGGCTGAGCAGCAAGGTCTTCTAATGTCTATATTTCAGGAAGATGCAATACAAAAAATGAGTTAAATAGGAGGACATTCATTATCCGGTAGCAATTTTAAGGTATATGAAAGAAGCAGGTGCAGCTCTACATATATCTATATACACACATATATATGTATGTAAATTACTGTTAATACAACCCTGTCAACAAAATATCCCTGCAGTCAAACTTTTCTTACTAATGAACAGAAACACAATGGTTTATGGTTTAACCGTTCTGTGATTTCCAAATATCATCTTTAACATCCTCGGCATGAAAAACTGTGAAAGAAACAAGCTTAAGAAACACAGAATTCATTATAAATCTTGAGGGAAGAAATGGTATTTACATTACTGATCGTTGTTTTGTGAAAACCACATTAGCTGTTGTGCACTGGACTTAGTAAAGACTCAGGAGGAAATGGAAAAGCAATGGGCTGAGCAGTACTGTCTGAGATTGTCTGGAAAATGTCAAACACTTCCTTTCTTTTTATCCACAGGGAAATCTGAATGCATTTCTACTAATCAAAACTTCCTGGAGGAAAGTATGTGGAGAAGAAAGAAATGAAAAAGACCCAGTTGCTGCAGGGGTAATCCATCGGGTATTGAGTCATGTCATTCTTGGGTGATGGACAGTGGCAGTATGATTATAAATTTGTAATCTGTTAACGGGGGGGTGGGGGGGGAGCAAATAATACCATTAGAATTAAGAGCCACTTTCCCTGCATTATGAATTTACTTTTTTAAAAAAACCCACCAACTAGGATGATGGTTTTGATCATCAGTATTTTATGCAACTAATTTTTAAAGAACATACTTCCATAAATATATTAAAGTCATCATTTATCAATTATGGTAGCCTGAAAGGAAGGAAGTAGGGGTTCTGAAAAGCTTGGCGAGCTCCTACAGGTTTATTTTTGTTTGTTTTTTTGTTTTTTGTGTTCAAACAGAAACCAAGGAATAATGAAATTTGTATCAGTAAAGCCCCAAAATGCTGTTTTTATCCAGAGTTGTGGATTTTTTATGTATTCCTTACTAATAGAAGCAGATGCTGCAAAATTAAATTCTGCAGGCTTACTATTTTCCAGTTATTTCAGAAAATTTTAGCAACACTTATAGAGACACAAGGTATAAACATCACAAGTCCCTGCCTGGGACTCTTCTCATTAGATCTGTGTCAAGTATTGTGGTAAATGGAGCCTTTCCAATACTCTTTTAGAGCATATGTGCTTGAAATTTACTGTGGCTGTATTTGTAGCGATACATACATGTGTGTATACGCATACATAAATGTGCATACAGGGAGAGAGATGCATCCTCACGTGCACTATGTGCATATGACATTCTCAGAGATGCAAAAGGAAAACAAAATGGAAGAGCAGGAGGCCTAGAATATTGGACTGAAATGGGTGCTTCACAGCTAAGGCTTTTGGTTTCTGCCACATTTCAAGTACCAACCCCACAAAGAGTACTTTGGGGAATGAAAAAGAATTTCCTCATTATAGAGTCTCAAGAGATTGAGGGGATTTACAGATGAAGCTGTGCTTAATTATTCTTCAGCTTTCAACAAGTTATTTCTGTCATGCCACTCAGTTTTTTTAAGCTTTTTAGGAGGTTTGTTAGTGGTTTTTCAGCATTAACCTTTAGGTATTAACCATGCTTGGTCTACTGACCTCTTAGATGTGTATTTCCCTGTCACTGATGCAGTAAAGGCTGAGACTGACAAACAACTAAGTGCATTAATGATTAAACCCAAAGGGTATCTTTATCACAGTTCCTCACTCTTTGAGGCACTGCATTAATTTGCTTTCTGTCCTCTGGCCATGTGCATCATAATCCTTGCTAAGTGTCTGAGCTGGCTTTAGTCCTGTGCACCGCTTATACCAGCCTTAGAAAGACAGCTGGAATTTCAGAAAAGACTTGTTTGAGCTCCATCCCTTGTGCATACGTGCACTGAAGGCAGTCTCCTTTCCTGTTTAAAACTAGGATATTTGACTGGTTGCAATGTCTTAAGCATAAGAACACAAACATAACAGCATCAAGCAGCATTGAATCAAGAACAATGAATGCATGTTGGTTGTACATCTGGTTACACCAGGGTTGGCTTGGCCCAGAAACAAAGTCATTGTACTGTGACTTCTCCAGGTGGAATTCCTCTCCAGGCTCCTCACTCCAGCCTTGGCATGAAGAAGAGGCACCCTTGGGCCAACTAAAAGAAGCACAGGAGAGAGTCTGGGTGAAGTTTGGACCCCTCGCCTCACTAGTGTCATCTACCTCCAAGCACTTAAGTGAGATTTCTACATGACAAACCTTGTCATCCCAGGCAGCCTGTGCTGGGAAGGGAGGTAAGCCCCTCCCCAGGCATGGAGGTGCCCATCTCTGCTGACTAACTAGAGATCTACAAAGACAGTGTGCTCCCTGAAGTGCTTGGTGGGATGATCCGAGGCCCTAAGTCACAGCCAATTTTCATGAAGACAGATGGCATGAGAGGAAAAAGAGCCGGTTGTACAGGACTGAGAGAATGTAGGTATTGCCCATCAGGAAGGTCTTGGTGCTCTTGGCACTGTCACCACCTCTTGCTTCCAAGCTCTCAGTCTACAAGTGGACTGAAAGTGCATCCACAGCTAAGAAAGCAGAGCTTTCACTTTCTCTCTGTTATAGTTAGTAATCATAAGGCTGTAAATGATTGCAGTGGAAAGAAAAGTCTAGTGTTGCATCCGAAGTATTTACTACAAAAGGCTATATACAGAAATAAATTCAATTGCATTAGCCCTACATAAAGTGATTTAAGGCATTTTGCACAAAAAATATCAGGTTCTGTGAAACCTTTTTCACAAATGTATCAAAATGATTGTATACATTTTTCTATTTCTGTCCATTTCTGTGGTACAATACTTCTCTGAAGTTACAAAGCCATAAAGAATCTTTCCCTTAAAAGTTCAAACTCTGCCTTGATATACTGCTATATATATATACACACACACTGCCATATGCTGCTAAATATTCTATCTTTGTAAGTAGTGCTTGGAGATGGGAGAACTTGGGATTTTTCTCTAACTTTTATTTTGATTGGAATCTCTCAAATTTGAAACTACTATTTAGTTCCAGGTATGAGCTATAAACAGTTTCTGGGTTTTTGTTGTGCCAGATTAAGCTGAAATGTTAGAACCAGATCAGCAGAAAAGCAGGTTTAAAGTTTAATAATATTTTTTCAACCCAACCCCATTTCCATCTAAAACTAATTTTATTCTAAACTTGATTTGCATTCAGATATCATCCCTATAAATTCACATTTAGCAATGGTAAATACTAATCTAGAAATATAGCATAAAAACCAGAGCTAACAATTTGCATGCTTTCAAGCAATGTTCATATGTCTGAATTCATAAAAGTTTAACAAACATGTATAAATGTCAATTGATTCCCAAATCAAGAAATCTGACCTACTTAAACAACACCCTTTCTTTGAATTTGATAAATGTAACAAAATTGCTAGTGGAAATAAAATGATATTGCTCATCAGCAAAAAAAAAAAGTAACCTGGGGGGAGTCTGTCTATAAATGTCCATCAATTGATTTAGTTTGACATCCCTGAATATCTGAATGTGAATTCCTCATTTGTAGATTTGTGTTCAGATTAAACAGAAGTTGAAAAGAAGTTCAGAATATTTCAGAGATGCAAATGCTCCTTTCTCCCCCCTCGAGTACACACACATATTCACAAATTATTTACAAAATATTCTTGGAGCCTCAAACTCAACTAATAGCATGAAGGTGAAATCTGAAGTCCTCTGATGATTCTTTGAGTAAATTTTTGAGATTGATTTTCACTCTGTAGCTCTTAAAAAAAAACCTAAGATCCACCAACTGCTTAAAAACCTGTGTGATCTAAAGACTGAAACAGTTAATCTGTAGTTACAATACATGTGTACAACGTAACATACACTTAGCCAATGTGTAAAGCAAATGAAATGATGCTCACAAGGTTAAAATAAAATAAAATAAAATTAAAAATACCCAACATCAGGCCTCAAAATAATCAATTACAGAAGCAATATGAATTGTTTCCAGAAGTTGTTGCCCATTCAGTTAATCTCGCTACAGAAAATCCGCAAGTTCTTTGGCATTGGCCATGCTGGCTCATCAGCATATCAGACAATAACAAAACAGAAATTTCAGGCTATAGTTATAAAAAAGAAGTAGAATTTTGCCACAACTCAATGAACAACCCAAAACATAGTGTATAAGCTCTAATTATGGATGGAAGAAACAGTCAGCAGGATTTATGTCAGATAAACAAGAACATACACCCAGACAAGCATGTTTAGAATAGAGAATAAAACCTCAAGATGGAGTTTGATAAGGCCCAAAAGAAACTCCCAAATAAGTGAACCAAATCTCCCTGTTTCTACTTCCTCTGTGTGAAAATAGAAGCTTTAGTTTCTTCCAGAAATCTGGTAAAGGGAGATAGAAAATCCAGTGAGCTAAAAATGACATAAAAGACTGGAGAAGAAAATTGTCATAGTGACACTGATGACTCAAAGACAGATAGGACATGTGGCACGCAGGAAGCATTAGTTAGAATTATTTATCATCAGGAAACCAGATATAGCAAAAAAAGATTTTTTTTTTTTTTTTGCAATGCATTAGCTTTGATGAAATACTTATTTCAAAAGATTTTCAAGGCCAGGATGATACTTTGAGGTGAGGAGTGAGGAGAGGAAGGATGAGAAGGAGCACTGTCCAACCTGGTGCTTGGGGTATTTAGTAGAACATGAGAGACCTTTAAGAAACTTTGAGGGTTAATGGAGTTTGGGCTTTCTCCAAAGCCTCCTGTGAGGATCATTTTCAGCCTGGAGAAGAAAACTCACTAGATACATAATGAAATTGAGTAATTTTTATGAGACAAATGAACAAATTTTGTGCCTAGATAACACTTTTTTAAAACTAAAAATGGACAATTGACACTCAGAAATCTGTTTTAGCTAGTAAGCTCTTCCTCAGACTCAGAAATAGATACAGAAATAGGCAGTCTACCAGGAAAATGAGAAGATAGAGAGAAACTTTGCAACAGACTACCAAAGCACTGCTGGCTTGTGAAGCAATATTTATGCTTTTGCTGCGTCCATGAGTAGATGGTTATAATCAGAGTACACTGAAAATTCACAGGCAGTAGGTTGAAAAGAAGAGCTGGACAGATGTGAGGAGCACCATCTGTCCCTCACCTGTCCCACAGTCTGCTGGGCCTCACTGTGGAGTCACTCTGCCCTGACTCATTCCTCAGCTGTCTTCCTATCCATCTTGGAAAAACAAACTCCATTGTTGGAAAGGACAGCTTGCTTACCCAGAAGGTTCCTTGCTTCAGACAATCTGGGTGGGGGTTCAGGAGAGCCCTGGAGGGCTACAAAAGAGCTCCAGGAGATGAGAGAAGGAGAGCTGTCTAAATGACTATCTTCCCACTTTGGAGAAGTCAAATTTCTTTCAAACATCCCCAATGCTTGGAACTGAAAGCCACATATTCTGTATTATTTCTGTGGTAGAAAATCATTCTGATTTATGTTTTAGTGGGAGTAGATTTGTCTTCCCTGGAAAGTTGACTTTAAAACATCTTCAGAAATGCCGACAGATGGACCTCCAATATATCTAAGATAAATAGTCGACATTCTGTACATCTTTTTTGCTATTGATAAATGGACACACTCTCTCCCTATTCCCTCTCAAGGAAAAGACAACTCCTCTTAGTAAAAGGAGCTGCAGCTGCAGCTGTTCTGAGTTTAATAAACAAAGTACACACCAGATGCTGCCAACTGCTTTAAGTAGTAAGCTTCACAGATTTCCTGGTGCCAGAAAAAAGGAGGAAAAGGAAGAAGGTTTTTTTTTCATCAGCGTGAAACAAAAGCCTTTCATGCATGTTGTATTGCTAATTATCAATGCTACATAATTAAATATAAAGGTGAAATAAGAGCTGACTGAAATACCGACCCATTTTCTTGAAATGATTTAACTGTGTAGACTTTAAGTTATGGACAAACACATATGACTTTCTTGAACTCCTGGACAGTACAGAGACCTTGGCTGTGGGGAAGCCAGGCAGAAAGATTGCAACTGCTTTGGAGTAAAGGTTGAAAACTGCAGGGGACAATGCTAGCATCACTCCTTTTATGGACAGTGTTGTTGAGTCAGAAATAAACCACATATGAACAGCCTCCAGAAAAAAAAGGGACTTACTTTTTTTTTTTCCCCCTGATTAAAATCCTTCTTAATGGCAAAGCTCCCATATGCTTTGGCATGGCACCAGGAGTTCACACAGGTGCAATGCACAAGTCTGTTTATGACCTCATATGATGACAATCAGAATCACAAACTATACACTCAGCTTATTAGAAAAAGTAAGTAGATACTGTAAGTGAATACTTCGCATTACATTGGCAAATTACTCTCAAGTGATTGGTTGGTTGTACTGATCAGCAGATTTGAATAGGACAGACTGCTGGAAAACATTCTGACTAAACTAACTTGAGACCATCATTCTTGTCTGATGCTAGAACTTTATTTTAAAAATCAAAGTTCTCTGTTCTCCATTATGTCTCCTATACTGTTTAACAGATAAGGAGATTGTTACTATCATAACATTTATCTTTCACATACCCTGTTACCATGGTGTTCTGGTCTGTATCATTATTTTATAAGAAAGGGGTCATAATTACACATGTTAATATGTTCCTCACAGTCCATCTGAGTAGTTGTAATGAAAACATTGCCTTGTTCAGTGCATCACCTGCCCTGTTTTTCTTGAGAGTAGGCATTGCTGAGTCTATTATGTTTTGACAACATAATCTCAGTACTGGCACTAAGACTTAGCCTTTGACTGCTGAATTCCCCCTTAAAAGCTTTTCTCAATTTTATGTAACATTCCACTGTTAACTCTATCCATTCTCCTCTAGGAGATTTGAACATTTGTGGGTTAGTACAGTAAATATAGTATTGCGGTCTTTGAAATGTGAATTTCTTCTTAATATCCATAATGAAATCTACAGAAACCTGCATAATCATTCTAAAATTTTCATATTCAGTTTTAATGGGTTATCTTTGGAAGGAAATTAAAAACAAAAAACACAACTTGCATCAGTGCTGTAATTTATTTTTTATGTTGAAGTAATAAAAGTTTTAGTGAGTAAGTATAGTTACATTTGATAATGATTCAGAATCAGTTAGTAAACTGAAGGCAACTGCTGCCTGCTGAGACATTGCACACAGAGTCCACCTCCCAAGAACAGCTCCAGCTCATAGAATCACAGAATCACAGAACGGGTCAGGTTTGAAGGGACCACAGGTGTTCATCTGGTACAACCTCCCTTCTCAAGCAGGGTCATCCTAGAGCAAACAGCACAAGATTGTGTCCAGATGATTCTTGATTATCTCCAGTGAGGGAGACTCCACAACCTCTCTGAGCAATCTGTGCCACTGCTCAGTCACATGCACAGTAAAGCCATTTTGCATGGAAGCAGCTCAAACTGGTTCAGACATCTGTGGGAATCATCCTTCCTAAAAATCCCACAGAACTGGAATGATTTGTGCATCTGAAACTCAGATTTTCAGAGCTTTCCATAGACAGAGGTCTGTGATGCCTCTTAGGGAATTGGGATACGTCAACCCTTACCAGAACACTGAGGCACAGGTTCCTTTCCTCTTCCTCTTTTGCAGGAAATCTCTATCCTCTTTTTTCAATTTTTTCAGATTGTCATTTTTTGAAAAGCCTAAGTTTGGCCAGAGGCCAGGTAGTCTACACTGCATTTACACTACTATGTACTGAGTCATCAGTAGAAAAAATCTGCAGTACAATGAACATGAAAAATTTGGGGACAATGCAAAAGCAATTCAGTTTATTTTGAAAAGATAAAACTTCATAGGGGTCTACAGCAATGGTTATGTAATTAATTGTACCTAATTTTTTATTAGTCTCCACTATAAAAGAACATTACATAGGAAGAACTTCTAGATTATGCAGCATAGAGGGTTTGCACAATCAAAGGACCTTTCCTTAGGACTTAGCTCATTTTTCTTGAACAGGTAATTGTCTTCTTTGTAATTTCTTACTTTATTGGCTGCTGACAGAAGAGAAATATTTAAATTGTGGCATACCAAAAAATTGCCTTAGAAGAAGAGCTATTGGATGAAAAGGATGTGCAAATAGAATTATTGGAAATTATGTAGATTCTCACATTTATGAGCATGAATGCTTTTTCTTTTCTCTCCTTCATTCCCAATTTCATTTTCTCTGTATATTTAATAGCTCTCTTAATCTCAGAAAAATGCAATGTATGAAGAGTGTATTCAACCTTTAGGGACTATTAAGGAAATGTATGCACAGTACTTCATGCAAAGGCATCTCCATCTCCTGACAAAATATCACCAGGCATAGTAGGAAAATAAGGGGAGAAATAATAATGTGGAAGACATAAATTTCTGGCAGAACTCCCTCAAGAATCACATTTTGGCAAAGATTAGGCTGGTGCGTTGTTTGAGTGGCAGTTTACAAGAGCCAGTCCAAGAAGAGCAGGGCAAGCTCCTCCAGTGATGAGTGCCTTCAGTGAGCCCCTAGCTCTTAGGGATCCCTCTCACTCCTTGTCCAAAAGTCCATGGAGGTCTGCAAAGAGATGAGAGCACCCTGGACAAACACCTTGGCTGCATCAGCTCACAACAGTCATCAGATCACCTACCTGTGGGCCAAGGCTAACACAAAGCCCTGATGAGTTCATCAACTCTTTCACCAGCAGTGTGGAGCAAGTACAACAGAGGACTTACATTGGAGGACATTGTTGCCTGCCAATAAGCTTTCAGATCCATGAAATAATTTTCCATAATTGGATGGAAATAAAATCAGTTACCTCTGAACAAACACACAACCAGAGAAAACAAAGTCAGAGTTAACTTCTCCTGGAACAAAGTCGCTGTGGATGGAGAGACGATGGGGAAATTGGTAGAAAGAGATGGAGCAGGGAAGATTTTTAAAGCGTTCTCCATGCAGAAAGCTGTATGTACAAGTTCAGGTAAAAAATTATAAGCAAAGACCTTTTGCTTGGTACCTGCTGTACCAGGGCAAAAGAAAAAGCATATGAGAATTGGCTTGAACTTCCTGGAGACAGTAAATGCTGAATCACAAGACCTGGCCCAGAGGGAAACTCTGGAGAAGCGGGAAGCATTGCTATGGCCATGTAAGACCCATCTAGTGAATGGCATCCCTGCCCATGACAGGGGGGTTGGAACCAGGTGATCTTTAAGGTCCCTTCAAACTCAGACCATTTCACGATTCTATGATTCTGTGATGATATCTATCATTGTGTTTCAAAGTCAACAAATGGGGGAAAAACGGAATGGAATACAAGTGGCTCAAAACTTATGCTTTTTTTATTAAACATACTATATAAATAGATTGTAAATATTTTTGGTAAAAGTGCTTAAGTATACTTTAGTCTAACGTGCTGTGTTTTCTATTTTAATTTCATGTCTAAATCAATAGCTAATTATAATTTGACAAGAAGAAGCGATTGCAATGGATATGATCTACCTGCTCTGCTGTTAAAATGTAATGTGGTTGGCTGGCTTTAAGGTGTTACCACAATTTGTGCATACCATTTCCAGAGTCAATGTAAGAATCATGAAATAAATTTCTGGCATATCATTTCAACACCATACAGAATTACCCCAAAAATCCTTTGCCTGTGGTTGACAGAAGAAGGAAGATTTTGACCTCTAATTGTTGACACACATTTGTCCAGGATTTAAACATATTCCATCTTGGGTTTTATGATCAGATGCAAATTAGGGAAACTCTATCCCAGACCATAACCATTTAGACAATGATTATTAAAGCAATGTATCCTTGAAGAATCTGAGAGTACAATTACCATCACAATTAACATCACATGCCCTCCCCACCTCCACCAAATACACACATATGAGGTTTTCTCCCCCAACCTGCAAACTTGTTAAGAAATGGACAATTGGATATGTAAAAAATTCTCTTCTTTGATTTTCATGCTCACCAGTCAGTAAAGGGTTACTTTTCAGAGCAGCAAAAAGAAGAGTTGGTTGACCAAATATTTTTTTTCTTACAAAGAAGTGTCAACCCTGAGCTTGCAATTAAGAAGTTAAAATCTGTGATTTATATATATTTATATATATAAAAATAGATGATCATACTAAGACTAAAAAAGTGAAAGAAATCTCCGTGTCAGTACTATATATTTGTTTAATCTGAAATTTTGTAGAAGAAATCCCTGTGACACTGAAATTAACTGAAATGAAAGATGTGGTTAGGTGTGAAAGACACTATTGATCCAGTTGCTGTTAGTCTATTAGAGAATTACTGTCTTGGTAGGGTAATGGACACAGTAGCAGAAAGTTCTAATCGATGTCAGAACAGTAACAAAAAGAAAAAGGTTACATCACAAGAGAGTATGTTCTGTCTGAACCCAAGAGGGGTCAAGAGCATTGTTTAACATTACCATCATGGCTGGTGAGCTCACAGTGGTGAGCTAAGTGGAAAACTGTGACAATTCAATAACATGGATAAATCCTAAAAGAAACTAGGTGAAACCGTGCTAATACTCATATTTTTACTGGGCATTAGGATTTAAATCCCAAGCAACTGTAACATGACATTCTGAAGCTAGTGGAGCTACTACCATACTAGAAGATTAACTTATTTTTCAGCTTCTCTACCTTCGTACCAATCTGATGTGGTTGGCAGATGGAGTGCAAGACATTCACTGCTGAGACATACTTTTTTAGTGTTGGAGGAAAAAAAATTCCAGCCTTCCTCACCATAACAGTGATCATTCTGATGACCTGAATCATCCTACAGAAGTTCCTAAAGGAAACCTGGCTGTCAGTGAAGAACAGTTGCATTTTTTTGTTCCTTCTGGTCTTTTTTTGTTTTGTTTTGTTGATATTCTGTTGAAATGCAGCAGCCTTGAGTCAGGCTTGATTCAGAAAGAAAACTTCCTTAGTTTCTTCTCCCCTCTTTTTTCTCACTGGGGAAAAACACATACTGTAAGATCCTTTTTCCCTTTTGCAGCATAAAAGGAAATGAAGCTCAGAAAGTCTCCTGTAATAAACGACTGAGAAAGAATTCTCTCAAGAGCAGATACTGTCTTCAGAGATATCTGAAAAAAGCAGGAAGCAGTTCAGTCTGGCACCTGGTACTCTTTGGGAAAACTAAAATGGGAAGCAGGTTGCAGTACTGCTGTCTTGTAGAAAACTGCAAGTATTTGTGGCATGGCCCATTGTCCAAGAGCATAAGAAAAGAAGAAAGTTGGCTGTTCCTGTAGCTAAAACACAGTTTCTCTGACTAGATCCAGGATTATCTCCACTGTCTCTGCAGTAGGAGGTTGAGGAAGATGACGAGCAACGTCTGCAGTGACCAGCCAGGCCGTGTGGCTGAAGCCTCCACCTCCCTCCTGTCCGAGTCGACAGGCGGTGCTTCGGTGGTGACAAAATCGAACTCAGTGGGACAGATGTCATCTGTGCAGCCACTTCCACTGCCCGAGCCGCTGGTTTCGTCACCTGGCACACAGAAAACAAATGTGAGTGATACAGGTTACACCTTCCATCCCTTTCCCCCCTTCCTCAGCACCCCAGTGGGGATGAACATGATGGGAATGAGGAAGTGTTGGTGGTGCTAAATTTCATTCAGTAAAGCTTCCAAATGAAACCCACAGTGACTTAATTAGGTGATTAAATGCTCTTCTGAAAAAGGATCAGACTGCTGGCATTATGGAAAGCCCTCAGTGTCTGGATGCATTAAACATGAAGATAAGGAAGAGAAGCAAAAGAAACAATTATAGAACTGGGATTTCATGGAACAGAAAAAGACTTTTTATGTTGTCAGCAGCGTGGAGCACAAAGACCACAGAAAGTCATTGCAACCGAGCCAATTTATAAATGTCTTCCAGAATTACAGTTATGTAATGACAGTTAATGGTTTCTTACTTGTATCCTGGAAGTTGACATCATTCCCATTATACGCGTTCTTCAGTTTGTTAGTCATGACACGTAAGGCCATGATTTGTTGTCGAATGAAGGTGTCTGGCCTTGTGATGTCCACATCTACTTCTGGATTGTTGATCTGGTTGGTCAAGCCATCGTTCATAATTTCAGGCAAGTATCTATAGAGCAGAATGAAAGATTAGTTTGAAATGCAGTAATACCAGAAATACAACACTGTGCAGTAAATGATCTGCTAAGAATTTCAATGTGCAGTTCTTAAACAGATCCATTAAATCTGCTTTAAAAATATAGTTTTTAATTTTACTGACTCCAAAGGATCAGTTTAGTAGCACAGCTGCATGGGGAGCAGAAAGGATTTAAGTTTTTCAACCTCCTAACTCTCCATATACTCCCCAGCAAGAGCAATGACTGTGTGAACTATGGAAAAGGTTCGCCAGCCAGCAGTAAGTCACCACATATTCATATCCTCCGCTGACATGAATGGCTGCACACTAAATTAAGCATCTAACAGTGCATTCTGCTGTTTTTATTTCTTTCTGCTTAAAAAATAAGAAGTCCTTTGTTGCATATAGTGTATTTGTTGTTCTGAGATAGTTTAGAAGCCTATCTTGAGGCATTATGGCTTTCCTAGTTTAAAAGAACACTTAATTTTCTTCTCCAATTCTTCCTTGCATCTCTTTTTCAGACTACCATGAAAAACACCTCTAGCCTATATGACATCCAGGCCCATAAAAAATATTATAATTTTACCAAACTCCAGTATTCTCTTTGATTTGGTCCTTATTCCTTTAAACCAGGCTATGCTTGCATGTCTTGTGTACTTTGTACATAACATTTAAGGTATGGCATCTCCTATCCATCCACAAATCTGAATCTTGTATTCAGGCTCTTACCTTATAGTTTGTTGATTACTGCAGCATTCGTTTCTCTGACCTAGAGTAATGCAGTCCTAGGCTGCTTACTAGCTTTTACACATCTTTCCCCTACAAAAAGCAACCCATGCCTCCAATCATCCTACAGTAAAAATCTCCATTACCCTCTGTTAAAGATGCACACTTTGTCCCCTGCTGCTCTTTGTCCTCAGGAAGCTCTCCTTATAGGCATTTCCAAAGCTACATTTTTTCCTGCTTCAAATCCCTGTTAAAAATTATCTGTGCATTTTACAGCTGCTGTGCTGAAAAAGGGTTGACATTATTTCTCTGTGCTGGCATGGTACCCTGAGAAAATAGTGTATCGCAGCTTCCCTCTTCTCTCTTGTCTGTCTTTACCTACTGTCTTTGTCTCATATTTAGGCTGCAAGGGATTTGGGGCAGATCTACCCTTTGTTTGTGTTCTTTATAAGGATATGATCTATTTTGTAATTAGTTTGCATACCAGGCTGTCCCACTGTTTGTGGGACTCCTTGTGTGCGTATATGCTCAGACAATAAGTAATGACAGCACAGTCTAGACTACTAATGGCAAATTTTCATGATGCCTGGTACCAAATATAGTTTGAGAGTATTTCCTGCCACTCTCACTTGTGCATGCCCAATTCTCTACCAGCACTGAGGTTTGGCATTGATGACAGCATTGTTCATATTGGTCTGGAAAAACAAATACATCTGAAAAATAAAAGTGGAAGTAAGGAAGATGAAAGGACTTTCTTTCTCTCTTGAAGTCACGGTGAAGGGAAAATAAGCTCTGCATTGCTGCTGGAGGTTGACAAGGTGACAGGTGCTTTGCTGAACCAAGGAAGGGCTTAGTCTCAGTGTAATGGGTCCTCGCTTTGCACGATGAGACTCATTTGCCAGCAGTGGCCTTTGAAGGCTTACATGAGAATAATCCTGGGGGCCTGTGAACATCTAAGAACTGAACATGATTGCCAAAATACCCAGCCTCAAGCTGCATGTCTTGTTGTTTCACTAGTGCCATGATGAGAAATAACACTGCTGTGGGGATCCCATCCAGACTCCTGCGGTCAGATTTACAGTGGTGAGAACACAGAGCTACCTCCCCCTGAATGGAAGACTGCAGACCGTGGTGTTATGAATCACTAAAGAAAGAATAGGAAATAATTCTGCTGAGCTGCCTAGAGGCAGTAGGATGGAGACCTTGGCAGGCAGGGATGCTCTGGACTGCAAAGGAACAGCGTCTCCATCTGTCACATGTCTCTACAAATGAAAAGGCTGCTGTAGATAAATTACTCAGCCCAGTAGTAAATCAGCAATTTCAAGGTGCACTTGATTAAAAAAAGCAAGAATGTAAGAATTGAACTTCTGGCTCAGAGAGGATGACTGTCTTGCCCAGTACCCTGTCCATGACAATGGCCATAGCTATTAGCAGCTAGAAGTGATCTGAAATAGTTAAACATTTATGTGGATTGCTTCCCTTGTTTATGAAGGGTTAGCTGCTCTTTATTGAAAGCTGTCCATGAGAAGCTAAAGATAGCTCTGAAGGGCAGCTCACATGCTTTCTTTGACTGATTTCTGTTTGATTTCATTTTGTCTTATCATCAATAATAAAAGAAGAATATACTGACTTACAGCAACTACAGAGAACTCCGGTGCATTTAATGAAGATTCGTATTCTGCACTGTGATTAGTGTGCACCTGATGTCCTTCTCAGGACCACCTAGCTTTAAAAGGGGCAGCCCATTCAGTGATTTTGTCAGTCACACACCTGCTCTATCTGCCCAGGAACTGGTGATCCCCAAAGTAAGTGTACCTCGCTTAGCTGAGTGTGTAAGGGACACATACTCGATGTAGGTCTAAGGAATTCATGGCCTTACTACTGCCTAACAGTAGTAAGGATTACTGGATACTTAAATTCCCTTGTCATTTAGGACATAAGAGCAAAAGAATTAGAAAGGCTGAAAATTAATCTTGAGTTTACATATACCAATCTTGGATGCTCAAATGCAAGTGTCTGCATGTAAGCAGAGTCCCACTCTCACCAGATCTAGCCACCATCAGATCCAGTCACAGCTAGTCAGGAGTTTATTCATCAGTGGAGCAGGGACAGCTGTTAGAGTCCCATGTGCCTTTGGCCAAATGACTAGTTCATTATATTTCATTCTGCTGGGATTTACTTGCATAAACATAGACAGCTGGTGCCATTTGAATGCTCTTAGTTATTCCTCCCTTTCTTGTCACTAGCTCTGAAAGGTGAGCTCTGAAAGGTGATGCTTTCCAGAACATATCTGCAGGCTTGAGGGGGGAGGTCCTGGACATTTGGGGCATCTAAAGTTATAGTGTGTGTGTCTTTCTTTAGGCAGCTGAGTTGAGTCTTGAATGTCACTTTAGACACTAGATTGTAAGCTGTTAGCATTATGCTGCCACTCTAGTAGGGTTTGAAAATCCCGTAGGTCCAGGGTCTAATTTGCTAGTTCCAAGAAGGTGTCTTGACTACTTAGACCACCTTACATAGCAGTAGTAAGTGTGTTCATGCAGTGGAAAACTGCCTCTTTGAGGAGACTGACAGGATATTGGCGCTCTTTTCAGGCACCTTAACATAGGTGCTTTATAAAATGCTCAAGCAGCTTTAGACCTGGCTCTGGCTCAGAGGGGAGGCAGTGTCCTGTGCCATACTCATCCCAGATGACCCGGAGTCTCCAATGATAATGCAACTGCACAGGCAACACCCTCCTTATTGTCTCACCTCATATTTAAGCACCTGAATTTACGTGTCTGAATGTGTAGCTGGATTCTGCCCTCGTTACTGAGCTAGTTCGCCTGCTTCTTTGTGGGGGGAAAAGAGAGTCAGATAAGTCTACACTGAATGAAATATCTTTGAACAGTTTTCCTTTCTTGAAAGGACTGATACAGATATGGGAACATGCAGCCCAAGGTGTTTCGTGAGTGACAGCCTCGGAGACGCAGCACGACACATGTTCTGACAAAAGCATTTTGATGTGTGTGGGGTAGGGTTAAGTCACACCGAATAGGAAGCCACGTCTTGGGACCATGATTTGACAGATTTGTTGCTGGCTGGGCAAAGTTGTTGAACACAGCTGTTTCTGCTGCAGTTCCGTAAGTTGAGACACCCTTGTGAATTTTAAGCTTCGCTGCTGCTTCTGCTCTCCTTAATGATCTCTTTGTAGGCCTGGCCATTACAAGAACTGTGTGCCCATTATAAATGAAAAGAAGTGCCAACCTGAATCACTATCTGTTCTTTGCATCCTCTTAGCAAAGAAAAAAAAAAAGAAGCAAGCTTTCTTAGCCCTCTGAGTATAGAGAAGCTGAACAGTACTGTTTGTTTTCTGCTGTTTGCTCCTTGCTCAGCTATGTCTGGATTTTAGTGTAATTTATGTTGTTTTCTAAAATATTAATGCTTTCTGTTCCTCTTAGCCTTTCCACAGTTCTTGCTTGTCTCAGCAGACACAGCAAAGATTTCTTTTGGCACATCATGGCCAAGTACCACAAAGCCTATTTAAAACCACTTGTCTTTCCCCCCCCACTTTTTTTTTTTAATAGCCCGTTAATGTTCCATGGTGTCTACTTTCTTTTCAAGTCTAAAAATGATTGATGAATCTTTCAAGTAATATATATAAAACCTGTAGAGTTGACACCGCCCCCCCCCCCCCCCAAAAAAAAAGGAGGTATCTTCTGATTTTTAAAAAGAATCTGTCTTAAAGGACAATATTCTCCACATTTTGCTGCCACAGCAGCTGCTTACAGTACAACTGGGGCATGCCACCTAGGCAGCACTGGAGTTATTCCAGGTGCACAGAACTGTAGGCAATAGAGTACAAAATACAGCACGGGCTTACTCAGGCTGGGCTGGGCTTAGGCAGCCACATCTGGTCCAGAAAGATAAGTGCAGTGGAAAACTGGCTTGTTTGGCTAACTAGTTCACCTCATCTGATTCTGTTTGCTCAGGAGGTAATCCCCAGAGGATATTTTCAGTTTGGTTTTTTTTCCCTCCATCTTGGAGAAAAGCTTGAGGAGACACAAGGAGAGGGAGAAAATGGCTCATTGCCAGTTTTTTGGAAGATATAAACTAGAGCCATCAATTTAGAATCAGCAGTTTTCACACTTACTGACAAATGGTTTAATCATGCTTTCATAGTGGTGTTAAATAGTGATTTGTGCTCCAGCTACCTCCGGCTACAGGACGCTCAACTCATTGTCACTGCAAGCTTTGCTGGACAGCAGTGAGCAACTTTCTCAGGGCAAACACTGATCTGGTGAATCTTTCTTCCCACCTGAATTTCACCAGGAATTAAAAGCTCTCTGCCACAGAAGTAGACACTCACATATGTGCAGCAGAAGAGATTGTCAGGATGGCTGAGAATCTATCCTGTGTTTATTTTGGTGACATGCCTTGTAGTTTTGAGCTAGATATTGAAAATTATAGTGTTCATTTTTTCCTTTTATTCCTTACCTTTCTCTATGTTTTTTCTGTTTATTTTATTTTTCTGTTTCATATATTATTCTATTTCTTCTTTTTGGAGGAGTGACAGGTTCCTTGTGGAAAGGAATGCAGGTCTCATCTATTCCTTGGATGACACCTTTTCAGAGCTAAGACATATTAATAAAATCTATAACCCTGGGGTGCATGAGCACCAGCATGATAGTGCATGAGCACAGTCTCTCAGATATTTTAGCTGAAATGAGTTGGCTGAGTTCATTGGAACAATTCAAAGTTATTCCCCTGAACATCAGAGGGTTCCATATTTGGTTGCTATTCTCATTTCAGTAAAAGTTATATATTTAAGGAATAATACTTTGGACTTGGTTTAAATCATAAAGCCTGATTTCCATCATTCTTGGGAAAATTTCTTAATTTCTGGAGAATACCTATCAGTGAAGATGTTATCAGCTGTTGTTAAGAATGTAATTGCATATAGGGAGGGAGGTAAATTTTCAAAGTTTGATCTTAATGTTGTTTTTTAGATCCTAAATAGCTTTCAGAAATCTGTCTCTGTACATCTGGCAGAAGACATTAATTCTTTAAACATAAAATTGTGTTCACGTTCTTTCGTGAATACAAATATGTCAGAGAAATCCTGCTGGGCACCTCTCTAAAGGCACTTCATCTGAAGTAGCTATTATTATTATTTTTAACATGGACTTTTCAAAAAAAGAGATTCATCCATCTAATAAATATTTTCCCATTTCCACAGCACTTGGTTTCTATGGGATGTGACCTGATTAAAACCGTTCCTGGTACAGGATCAGCAAAGAGCCAAGTGCACCCTTCCAGAACGCCAAATGGATGACTCTGTTACCCCATGATTACTTGTGAATTGGCGACCTTCAGTTGGCGACCTGGTGTCACTGCAAATTAATCATGGCAGCAAAGTGATATTTAGGGAGTGTAATAACCACAAATGACCTTGGTGTAATGCCTCTCTCAGGAGAAAGCCAAGCTCTCATTCTCTGTGATCTCAGGTTTGTAACTCTTTTCCCCTGTAAAAGCAGCATCAAAAGGTGATGTGTAAAGTGAAATTTAAGGCATAGTGTCTATGTGGCAATTCAAAGTTTCTAATTCTTTATTCTAAAACAGAATTTGATAAAAGCCCCAGCAATAATTTCCTTTCCCAGTGGTAGCCAACACCATGTTGTCATCTTACTTATAGTATTAATGTTTAGGAAAACAGCAGGAGGTTAAATTACCTTTTTTTTTTTCTCTTCTATCATAGGCGTCATATTCTCTGGAATTCAACATGCAGCTCCTCATATAGTGTAGGGGTGCTTATGACAGTTGACACAATCAATACAGATATATATATATATATGTGTATGTATATGCATACTGGACAGATTTTGCTATGCTCATTCTTGTGAATTAGTATTTGATGTCAGTTAGTAACCAGTCTGATCAGAGAAACTTTTTTTTTCATGCTGTAGGAAATGTCATTGTCCACCAGCCAAGAGGTGATTTTGCATTTAGAACTAGTTATTTTCAATATAGTTTTTAATACTATTTCTATACAGCCATGGCATTCTGTGGCGTTTCTCTGATTTATTACTATTGCCTCCACCTGAAGCATTCATTGAATTCTCTTACGAAGAATATGACTATACATTTCCTTTGTGAATGGATATTAAACAGAAACTGGTCAGAGGAGCAGTGGCTGGACCTGCTGAAATCATATCTTCAGGTAATATTTTGAAGCTGTCACTCTACATCCAGTGAAACGTTTGTGTTCAGTTCTCAAGGAGATTATTAAAGAGGACTGCTCTTCTCTCTCCAGAACATTAATCGCAGAGGGCATAATGAAAAAACCTTGGCTTCTCTTAAGATAAATACTGCAAAACAAGGGGAAAAGCTGTATGCATGAAACGTACCTCCCTAACTCCCAACAAATGTGGAAGCTGAGCCAAACCCTTCAGTGCAGGAGTGGAAGAGAGCTGCCAAGTATTTGACAGATGTGGTACACACAGTAGTGTTGCTCATGGAAACCAGGAGGAATAGACAGATATTAAGGGATTTGACTGCTCTTTGTAGAAAGAGTAGCATATATCTCTTACAGATGCATGCATCCTGATGTGGCTCATAGAATTTAGCTGGATGCCTGGAAACTCTGCTTAACTACTGGCAGTGTGCTGGCATGGGCTCATATCTTTCAAAGCTCAATAACAAGAAAGGATAAAATAGGGAAAGAGAAACCGCATATTTTTATTTCTCTCTTCAAACTGTTCCTTCATGATGAATTCTGTAATAGCCAGACACTCCTCCTAGGATTTCTCTGAATCCCCAGGGGCTTTCTCTGGATCTGGGACTTAGCCACTAAGCAGTGGCTCATGCTTTCGGACAGATTTGTTCACATGCATCCAAAAGTGGATTCAAGGGGCTAGCAGTATCCCAAACAGTCCCCTCCTCTTCTCTGTAAAATGAATTCCTTTGAAGGTTTTGTAGTGAGGCTAGGAAAAAACGGCATGCATCCCATGTGAAACATCCCCCTGTAAACTGTGCTCCTTATCAAAATGATCAGATGATGAGAAGGTGGGGTGGGTGCAATCTATTTATGTATCTGTCCATCCATACATCCATGCAGATCGACACTGAGCAGATGTCTAAGTTTTTTCCCATGTTGTTTTATTTTCACTGTTTTTATATTTTATATGCTTGTCTTACTTAGTTTTTTCTATTGTTTGTTTGCTTGATTGGTTGGTTGTTTTTTCTTACTGGCTTATTTTTATATTCTGTCTCCATATGTATCTTCAGGTAAAAGGAAAATAAAGATTCCAGTCCCTGTTTGCCAGAAAGTGTCACTTCTCTTGAAATTCAGCTGTCACCAGACACTCAAACCTCTCCACTGCTCATGTACCCAAATGCACAGGATACTGCAGTGCAACCACACTGCCCCTGGCATGGTCCCTGAGCCAATTCCTCCCCCTCTCAGCATGGATAATCAGATCCTCTCCTCTGTCAGCTGATGAATCCACACTGGGACCTTTGGAGACACCTGCTCATCTGCTGGCTCCTGCTCTACTGCAGCCAAGGCCAAGTAAAATTCAAAAGTAAAACTCACAGAAAACTCATCACAAATAAGGGCAGATGACCACAGTTTTCTCTGAAGTAACGTAAGGTCAAATCTTCTACACAAGATAAGTAGGAGTGCTAGATTTATTCTCTGATGGTTATTTTTCATTTTTTTGCCCCACCTCCCTACAGTAAATAGCCATAATAAGCTTTGCCAGCCAATAGCAAGTCGAGTTGAAATTTCAATTTCTGTTTCATCCCAGTTTGATATCCCGAGAGTGCAATTGCTTCACAAGCTGTCAGTCCCAACACAGGGATGCTAAATGGACCCAAAGAGCTCTTTGAAATCTCAGTATAAATTATCCTTCTGGAGCTGAACCAATGCACATTTTCTGCCTTCACATGCTGACACGCTGTGCGCATTTACCCTGACTCACGCTCCGGCTTTAACGGCACTTTGACAATAAGTAATCTTGGCTACAAGCTGTGTGTGGACAATGACTTGTTCTCCCCATTTCACAAACAGTTTCCATGATTGCTTCAGGCCAGATGGGGATTTGGACCGGGTGGGGTGGAGAGGGGTCCACCTCACCTCGCCTTGGTGTGGCCATTCCAGCAGTCCTCCTCGACTGACGGACCCGCTGTCACTCGCTCATCCTTGCAGATTGTGTAGGGCAATGCTGACCAGAACTTTTTAGAGAGCTTTAGCTTTTCTTTAATGTCTGTTACCTGATTAAGAGACAATGAGAGGGAAAACAGATTAGAAAAACATCAGCCATACTATTTAATGACGTTAAACAATATATTGTTTAAATTTGTAATGGTGATGATGGTGAAGGCTAAAAAAGCTAAAGATGCTAAAACTTAATTTCCTGTGTTTCAAAACAAAACACCCAGTATCTGAGTTCAGAACACATAAGCAATCAAAGTCCCTTTTTCCCACAGGCAAGACATTAATAAAAGCATGTTGTGTCTTGTTCATCCTAGTCTCCATTTTTCTAAGGTTTTCTAAATATACACCCTTTTAAGAATTAATATGCCTCACAGTCTGCTGGATGTGAATTCAGTTAAACAGTGTACATCAGATAAAACCACCAGCTTGGTCATGTTTTAGAAAAATATTATATAGACAGCCACATGTGCAGGTTCTAAAAAAATGGTGCAGTGCTGAGCTGATGTTGAACTGATTTAAGATACACAGTTTGAATACGTTGCAGTACATTTGGATCTCAGTTACAGCAAGAAGTCATGCAGAGACTATATTCATCTTCGCTATTATGTGTAGATAAATATCTGTAGCTGAATACAGATTCCACATGCAAGAAATGTTGGGACAGCATTGAAAGAGTTCCTTTACCTCATAAATTCCTTGAACAATAATTTAATTTGGCATGGTTCAGGCAGCAAGCAGGAACAAACTGAATTTCCAGCATCAACTTAATAAATAAATGCTCTGACTAAAATTTTATCAGTTCTTGTTTTGTCTATGGTATACTAGAGTGGAAAAATCTACAAGGATAGAAAAAACAACAAAGGACAGACTACAAAGGATGAATGCTGCCACTGTTGCTCTTATGGAAACAGATGCATTTCACATTAAGTTGTAATGGGATTTAGGGGAGCTTGTTGAATAGCTTTTAAAGGAAATCACTAAGCTTGTTCTTTAAAAAAACTGAGAAATAAAAGCTCTCCATTCCTCCATTCAGTTTTGAGATTGTCTTTTAGGTTGTCGAGGTACAATATTGTACTTGGCTACTTATCTCTTTTATCTTTTTGTCTCAGGACATGATAGCTCTCCTCGCAAATGGCCCATGCTGCTTTGCCATGCTTAAACTATGTGGAATGTCACTTTATAAGCCAGGAGATAGAAACAGCTGAGGATGTTATTTCAGAAGCACTGTTTAAATTTTCATCCACAAGAAATAAGTAGGACAGTATTTTTCTGTATGGGTTGTTGACGGGGTTTCTTTCCATGATAGACACCTTCTAAATCTCCTCCACACCCCTTGCCAAGCCCTAGTTGCTTTTTTTTTCTTATGAGATACTAGTGGCTTTGCAGGCCTTTAAAGTCTCAATAGGGGAGCCCTGTCAAGCAAAAAAAAATTCTAGTTTACAGGCTGTGACCAAGGCTTTGGCAGAAGAGGAGGCAGTCTCAGGATGCCCGGCCTTTCTGATGTCTTTGGTCGATAGGATCAGGGTTTTTGGGGAGACAGCAGTCCCTCTTCTTCCCCTTCTGCCCATGCTGAGGGGAAAAACCCCAAGGTCTCTACTTGGCAGCTAACCAGCACAAGCAAGTCAGTTGTTCATGGTGTGTAAATTCCTGCTAGGACACAGTGAAGATAGAGAAATTCTATAGAAGGTGTAAGGAAGAAAGTTTATAGCGTGGAGGACCCATTTACATAAGTTTGGTGAACATGAAAGTCAAAGGGATAGATTTTCTTATTATTGTTTGTGCCTGGATAACTATTAGCACAAGTAATCTGATTGATATTGCTGGTGAGTCATTAGCTTTCAGAGCAATAACTTCATTGCTTGCTGGGTTATGTAAAGCTATTCAAAACTCAAGGTTTGGAGTTACATTCAGATTTTTCCCATATTCAAATTAGAGCTGGTGCTGTAGGACTTGCAGACTTCTGTTTTCAACAAGTGATTCAACACCTATTGAAAAGTGATTTTCCCCCCAACCCCCCTAAGGGCTGTAATTTGGAGTAGAAGCCTTTCATTTTCATAGAAGCTAGCAAAAGAATGGAGAGAGTTTCTCACAGCTCACATGTTGCACATGCTTTCCAGATACTCCCTGAAAATCAAAATGAAGACTCCTATTTCTCAGTCACATCTAAAGATAATAAATATTGCATACATGGTCTGTATTAGATAACAAATCTTTAAATTTCCTAACAGATTTTTTTTAAGTTTGTGTTAAGGAAGACGGTCCTACTTTATTCAGGATCCTTGGTAAACGAAAAACAATTAAATCTCAGAGGCATCCTACTGAGGTGTTATTCCCATTTTAGAGCCGGGGGGGAAGACATTTGCATGACTCACAAAAGGCAGCAATAGTAAAAATTACTGCAGCTTAGGGAAAGGTTACCATTTATAGCCTCTTGAGATGCCTTCGATTCAGGTGCATTTTAACATTTTTTTAATCTCATTCAGACATTTCCCTTCACAGCTGTCTCCCACCTCACATCTCCCTATTGCATTACTTCACCAGGGAGCTTCACACAACTTGTGTGCACTCAGTCTCTGAAGTCTTGCCCTTTCCTGCTGTCTGACCAGAGTTCTGTTAACTCTCAGTTTTTAGCAGTGGAGTTTGCACATCTGTCTAACTGGTTCCTTGAACCTCATCCTGAAACTTTCTGGAAGTGCAGTGTGGTGTCTGATGGCTTTGCTGAAGGAATTCTGAACACTGATTGATTCACCTCCTCTTTTAGGGAATAGCTGATGGCCACTTCTGTGAGATGAATGTTTGGGCAGGCAATGACTTTGGAGTACTTTTAATGTAACTTTATATGCAGAATAGAATTAGGAGATGCCTGCCATGACGTGTTAAACTTTTGCCTGTGGATTTCAGAGGCTTCAGTTCTGGGATCTTGTTAAGCATAACCACATAAATTCTCTTATTGGTCCCCATGGTTACACATGTTCCTCTGTACATTGTTTTGATCGCCACCAGCATTTAAAAACTATGTAACAGATGTACAGACCCTTGAAAATGAGATAAAACCCACTGAGGACTCAGTTAACGTGGCTTGCTTGTGATTTATGAAGTCAGAGTACCATATCCCCTAGTGACCTGTGGCCTTGTAAATGATTCCTTGGTATTTCCTATTCTTTGAATTAAAGATTAACTTTCAAGCTTGGTTAGGCTTCTGTGGAAACATTTAAATATGAGACATATGCAGTTTTGATATTTTACATATTTCCTTTCCACTTGCTCTAGCAGAGATTTGTAGGGATTAAGTCAGCTGGATATCTTTGGCTGTAGCTGGCCTGATTTTCCCTAGTTATCTCCCTGACATAGCCCTGATATTTATATTGAAATACCCTTTTTTCAGCTACTTTGAAGGTATGAAAGTTGTTCTGAATCACAATACTTACTCATAAGAAAAAAGATACAGCAAGAACCATGAAAAGAGTTAAATTTTTAATTTATTGGGGAACATATAGAAATGGATATTAAGATATTTGCATCATTTGCAGAGAGAAACTCATATCCAGAGTCATAGGAATGGTATAGTTACACACTCTACATTGAGAAATACAGATTTTTTTTTATTTCTACCATTGACTTCTTACATGACCATCAGTCACGTTTATCATGCAATTCTTCAGCAAAACTAGGAAGGGCACCCATGAGCTCAGCTGCAGCCCTACCAGCATGGGCTCAATTATAAGGCAAATAAAGCTGACCCATATTTCTGTCTTCTTTAAGCACCTTGCACACCAAAGTCATGAAGCAAGGTAAAAGCAAGCCTGTCACTTTAGTAGGAATCAGACTTTAGCATTCCTTGCTTTATTTCAGGATGTCTGGATAAATTGGGAATTCAAAGTAAGCTTTGAATATACCCTGTAAAAATAAAAGTGCATTGAATACCAGTTTTATAAGGCATGAAAGATTGCAGAAGGACTCTTGCTTGTGAATTAGGCAGACAATTGCCAATGGAATAATTTTGGCTTAATTTCTGATGGAAGAATGTTTCTTTGGAAGTCTAATAAAGTGTGCTCTGAAGCAATTGAGCTCAAAAAGCAAGTTTTAGATGTGGAGCCCCTAAAATAATTTTTAAAAATTAAATTCCTTTTTTTTAAACTCTTCGTCCTGTCCTGCCAAGTCCTCCCCTGTCAAGACTATCTCATATTCCTTCCAGATTTATCATCCCCACCCATATAATTCCGACTTGCAAAGATAAAGGACTATCAAAAGATGTTAAAATCATGTTCAAAGATGGTGAAATGCAAACCTGAAGTCGGTTCAATGCAACAAACAAAATAAAATAATATGGAGTCTTTATGTTAAGAAGAAATGCTTCCCATTAACCTCTTTTTCTTCTTCCTGATGTTTTTTGAATTGCATTTTTTCTTGTTTATTCTGCAATTTGAGAAGGTTTTCCTTTTGAAGTGCAAGCAGAATATTCAGCTTGCCTTTCTGTCAACACCTTCTCCTTGTGGATGCTCAGAGAAGTCTTGATGCAAAGTTCATTGAGAATTAAGCCTTCATGACCTGGAAAAATGTACAAACGTTTCTGGTTGTTCACTGGAATTTGCTTCTCTGGGGTTCCAGGGTGCCACCCCACGTGTTGTACCATGGGTTGTATGTGGCAGCACAGGCACTTGGCAGATGTTTCAAGTGGCTGCTTGTGATGGGGTGCTGTAATTACAGGGGCTTCAGGCCATGTTTGTGAACTGTATCCTGCCAGTGTGTCACACTGACAGAAAGCTACAGGCAGTGAGTGGAAAGATGTCTGGTATTTTTTCTCAGAGAACAGACATGAAAGCAGCCATCACGAGCCATGTTTGTGTCTGTGTAGTTTCTTTAGTCACAGACTCCTTTGCCCTTCCATTCACGAGCAACATTTAACTAATGCCACTCCTTCATGCTACATTATTTCCCAGTGAAAGACCAGACAAATTTCTTGTTTCCCTGCTGCTTGCTTTGCCCTAGAAGTGACTATGACACTCAGCCACGCACTCAGCACCCTTGCAGTCTTTATTTAAAATAATGTAGACCGTGTATAATGGTGTGCAGCTGGATAATGGATTTGTGGATATGGTGCTTGAGCACCTGAACTGCATGTGGAATTGTGAGAGGCATGCCCTTCATCATGGGCATGGTGGGAAGAACAAACAATTCACCACCATTTGATTTGTGTTTTGCCATACCAGCAGAAAACTGTGCCAGACTTTCATACATCGATTTATGTCCATTAGGGAATTCATCTAAAAGCATTCTAAGACTAACAGCCAACAATTTGTTTAAAAGGACTAGGTTAGCAAGCACATATTACCTACTGTTTCTAACTAAGCTGTTATGTTTGTGTGTCTGCTACATGTGTGTGTCACAGTCAGGGCAAGAATTATCTGTCACAAGCATCTTAGTTTAGGATGGGTGAGTATTTTAATTGACACAAAGTTTCCCTTGTAAAATGAGCTTAATGAAAAACAATTAACTTGAAACCCTAAGTTTTAGGGGCTTTCCCTCAAGAAAGATGTGTCTTCTGTGTGTCCTTTGTTACATCTGCCATCTTCGTATAGATATCTCAGAGGCACCAGGCATTTATGTATAAGCAACTGAATTGGGCTTCCCCTATCTCACCCAGCTATTAAGCTAAAGAGGATCTCTCTCAGAAATTTTTTTAAAGGCACCTTCATTTCTCCACTGATTAGATGTAGGGGGCTTAGGCACGTATTTTTGTTTAGAATGGCTCATTAGGTGCCCAAAATTTCAATGCAGTCTAGGTACCTCAGTGAGGGTGACTTGCTTCGATTATAGAACAAGTGACTTGCTTCGATTATAGAACAAGTGACTTGCTTCGATTATAGAACAAGCAGAACTTTACTTGCTCTATATGGAAATTTCTTTTTCATACATCACACATTTCCATACTCTCTCACAAAATAAGTTCAACTGCCAAGCAATTGCCAAACTACCATACACTTGATGGCAGATTATTTTCAGCCTTTTAAAAAGTGAGGTGTGTGCCACACGGATTCAGCAGGATTTGAGCATTGTGCTGCCCCGGCTGCCAGGGAGCACCCTGGATTTGGGGGGCCCTCGAGATGGCAGTGTTGCTCAGTCTTTCTGTTGCTGCCAGCCCCCCCCCCCCCCCCCCAGCACACCCGCTGTGTTTCCCAGAGAATAAGCCCGAAGATTGTTCCGCTGAATATAAAACTGACAACCCTGTTATTTTAAACTCGAAAGTGACAGGCTGTTATTTTAATGAGGTCTGCCAGTGCCAAGGTTAACCAAAGCTTTATTTTCCCTACAAAACATTAAGGCTGTGGTTCTAAAAAGGGGGCTGTGAAAGTTATTGATACTTTCTCAGGGCAGAGAAGTTCTGAGAATTTCACCCAGGTCTTCTAGTCAACAAATGCTTTTTGGTTTTCCACTCCTTTTTTTTTTTTTTTGACTTTGTGACTTTAAATGGTCCAGAGCTTTACCAATAACTGCCTGCTCATGATTCATGTTTCTGAATCTGCAGAAAAGAAGATGACAGCTCTTCTAATCAAGAACTAATGCAGAATCCCAGTTATAAAGCACAAATGGGCACTTGGATAATTTGTGAAATCAAACAAATGAGCCAGGTGTCTTTCTCAACCAAGACTTTTCTCATCAGAGTATTTTAAAGTAAAATGAAAGGGTTTTTTACTGTCATTGTCCCTGAGAGCTATCACCTCTTTGACAAGAAAAAAGTTAAGGCCTTTAATAACAGTAAAGAATGGCTTTATAACTTGTAACGCATATAAGTTCAGAGAGTAAGGATGCCTCCAGCTTCCACACTAATACTCCTACACTTCTGTATCTACATTCACATCACAATCCCCAGAAACCCAACACTGACTCATTTAAGTTTCTAGTGCCATTTGAGACACCTGCAGTGACCTGGGCAAGTCTCCTGTAATTTGTGATTTATATGTGACTGCCCAGGGTGCTGTCTTGGATGACCTAGTTGAATTGTGTTGCATTGAGCTTTGACCTGAAACGGGCATTTTGAAGTAATCCGGGTTGCCTACTGCATGTTTTTTTTCTGGAAAATAATTTGTGGCTCTGCATGGGGGCTGACATGATCGTGCAGACGGCTCCTTGCCATCAGTGGCCCGGAAACGCCGGTGTCACGTCGTGTGTTTGCTGCCTCTGGGGGGCAGCTGCCACTGACCCTGTCCCTGTGGGGGCCAGGCAGTCACTGCTCAGAGCTGACAGCCTTGTGCTCTGAATGAACACAAGTAAAGCAGGCATGTGCCTTCGGCATTGCTACCTTGCTGTGTCTTAACCCTCACCCGGAGACCCCACCTTCAGCAGTCTCCACAGCCCTGCAGAGAGCATAGCGTTGTCTCACATCATCAAATAGGCACTTCTTTTGTAATAAAAACGTTGACATTTTTGCTTACAGGCAGGTAGAGCCTGACACAAAACTCCTCCCACATTCAATATTCATTTTGGCTGGGGAGAGACGAAGGGCAGAAGTCTGTCAAATGGTGGAGAAACCTGGGCTAAATGTCCTTTCCATAAATGTGTCTTCCCTTCCATAAATGTGTCCTCCTTTCCGTAAATGTCTCCATTTAAACTCTAAACTTTGTACAGTAAATACAAACATTGCTTTCGGAAAGTAGAAGGCACTGGAAGTGTCAGTGCCCTGAAATGGGAATCTGTAGGATCTGAAGCAGCTTTCCCCTTCTCTGCAACACCCAGGAGCAGTGCTAAAAGGCTGGTCTATAAATCTGATTCAAGCAAATCCAAAGCACTCAGAGGAATCAGCTTTTTATTGCAGATAAGTATAAAAGTAGCAACAGAAATATGTTGGAATCTTAAAGATAAAATGCCAGAGGCTTTTTTTTGTGGCAAGGCTAAGCTGTTAAGCACTGATTCTTTCTGAACAGTCCTTCATCTCTCCAAGCAAAAATGTTAATAGGTAATGTAAACAATTACTAATAGATTATTTCAAGCTTACACAGACTTCCATTTGTCCTGGCAATGTTCTTCTGGTATCCACAGTGAAGTGGCTGTTTCTTCTCTCAAAACTCAAGGATTTGAAAGGAGCTTGATGTGTTATAGCAGACAAATAGTTGAAGCCTCCCAGGAACCAGGAGAAGTGTATGATTTCAAAGGGCAGCAAGGGTTGGGATATGTCCTTTCATAACAGAACAAGGATAATTGTACTTCATACTTGAAGTAGCCTTACAGTTAACTTCACTTCTTCTAGTAGTTACTTCTTGACACATTTCCTTTGCTTTCCAAACTGAAGAAGTTGTCAGTGGACTCTCAATGACTCAAAGCCAAACTTTTCAGACCCTCTTATCCCAGGGGATCACCAGGTCCCACAGACTCAGCCTGAGGGGGAGATGCTGCAGAGAGCAAGGCATTAGAACCGGGAGAGTGCTCTTCTCCACATCATAATCTCTATTAATAATGTTCCCATTATTAATGTTTTATGGGAACACTCCAAACTTGCAGCCATACCATGCAAACTCCTGCTTGTTCTAACATCACTGTTTGTTCCATCCAAAATTAATGCATGCTGGATTTCCCTCCCCTAACACCTCTGGTTGCTAGTCATTTTCTTCTGAAACTGCATCTTGGTTTCAATGGCTTGGATATTTTCCTCCTGGATTATTTTAATCCAAATACATACAAATCTGTATTATTGCAAGTGGTGAATATATACAGACAGGAAAAATTAAAAAGTCAGCATAGAGGCTTTGTGACATTGCACATGCTCATTGCAGTGATGTGTAGTTTTGTATTCTTTTTGCTAAATTTTCTTTCAAGACTCTCCATGGAATATGCCAAAATTTTGTTTTTAGAGTTATTTAGGAGATGAGAAAGTTATCAGCAATTTAGTGTTAAATCACCTGCAAATAGAAACTGTTAAAACATCTAAGTTCTAAGTGAAAATCACAAAATATTTAGAACGAAAAAGGTAATGTTTTCAGAGACACAAAGTTATGTAAAAAGATTTCTGGCAGGGCGAATAGGCTCAGCAGGGAAAGTGCTTATCAGGAAAATAATCGGAGTCAGAGAGGGCCTTGTAGTGTCAATCTGCTGTGTCAATGTACTGATGGCTTTCATTGCCTTCCTGCTGAGCAGGGGGGGCCGAGGTGGAGCTGCACTCTCTTGTCCTTTCTCGATAGGGTTAAGTGCCCCAATTACTGGGTCCTCACAGAACAATTGCACACAGCTTCCTCAGGGCTTCCAGGGACACAGGCCGAGGGAGAGAGGAGATGCAGAGATTGGGTGTGGGTCCAGCTACTGCTGGTGTTCAAGAACCACTCTAAAAGAAGAAATTTAAGTCCAGATTGAAGTATAGCAAAGTAACGGGGTGTTCTCATAAGATTTTATCCTAAAGCAGAAAAAATCTAATGAGACTAATCGATTCCCTTTCTTTTGCCATAGCTGGGTGGAAAGTCATGAATTTAGATATTCCTTCAAGGTTGGTGCTCAATCTAATCGTGAATCAGGAAATGGAGCCCTTCTTTGGTTCTCTTTGAAGCAGATATGTATATCTGGAGTGCTCAGTCTGAGCCCTGTGACTTGTGAGCAGGATGAATTCAAGGTGCACAGCTCACCTCTGCCATAAATTCAATTCACTGCAAAACCATTTGTGAAATCTAATCTGGACAATTTAAAGAGCAAGCACTGATGGATAAGAATGAGCACAGTTTCCAGCGCTTCAGGCATACTGTTTGAATTTGAATGAGGTCTCTGTCCCAAAGAGTTTTTATTCCAAATAGAAAAATGAAGAGAAGAAAGGAATACCCCATATAGATGAAAAATAATTCTATACCAAGCAAATTACTTGAAAGCAGAGAGCCACTGGATAAGCAAAGCATTCCCTGACATCTCTAGTACATTCCTTACAATGAAAGCTCAATTTTCCCTTCTTGAATACTGTGTCAGGTAAAAAGTCCCCCCATTTCTCCAAAGATGTCTATCTAAAAGCAGTGATAATATAGCACAATTCAAGCTATATTTAAAACAAGCATGCAGCTAGGCTTGGTGTTACTGCTTGAGTAATTGTTGTGGCTCTTGAGCAGGTTTTGTAGCTTGCCATCCATCTCCCTGCCACCACAAGCAGTCTGCTGGCATCTGGGAACTCTATGTCACCACACTGCAGAGGGGACACACCACTTTCTGGATGCTGCCAAGGGACGAGGCCTGAGTCAGGAAGCTGTGTATGTAAACTTTGTGGGGGTTTTTTCTTCTTCTTTTTTTTCTTTTTTCTGTTTTTTTTTTTTTCTTCAGCAGATACTGACCTTCTTTGTGTGCTTGCCTCCCCTTCCCTTAAGTGCTAATGCAAGAGGCCCTGGCATCATACGGGCTGTAGGGGGAGGACAGGCTGTGTGGCTCTGCGGGGACAAGGATGCTGTCACCGGGATATTTCCAAGTACAAAAGGAAAATGGGAATGCATCTGTTCTGCACCCTCCGCTGTGGGCTGTGAGGGCAGGGTGGGTGGTGAAAGGAAAGCTCCAGGACTCGAAGCAATCAATTTGCAATGGATAGCTAGCGAGTCACTTCACAAGGAACAGTAAAATATTCTTGTCTCATTCTTGCCTCAAAGCCCAGGCAATCCCGCCTGCTCTTCACAGCTGTCTCTGAGAACAAACAGGTACAACTGAGCTGCAGAGCTGCCTATAGCTGGCAGGCAGCCTCCTGCCAGTTACCCCTCTTGATGGAAGCAAGTAGTTGGACAGAAGATCGATGCTTGCTCCTCACACACGGGAGCTTAAAAGCATCCCAGCCCCTGTGCCAGCCCCCCCCGTGATAGAGGCAGCTGTGCGCTGGTTATTTATTTGGCTTTCTTTTTCTTTCAAAGTGCCTACCCCACCTTAGCCTGCTGATGCTTTTCAGCTGTGTTCCCATGGTCAGGAGTCTATCACAAAAATAATGACATTATAAAAGTAACAAGTGCTGCAGTTTATTTGCTTCCAAAATCCAGAAGCTTTGAAATTCATGTTTCGGGGGGCTTAGTAATAGTCACAAAAGCTGGAAAATTGGATTTGTTTTACCATAAGAGTGAAGAATGCAGATTTTAAGAAAAGCAGTTTCACAGGATAGGAAGTGAAAAATCTAGAAAATTTGTAATTTTGTCTATAAAAATTAAATCCAGAGCTCTTCACAGCATAGAAAAAAACCCATAATGGAAAAAAGAATATACAGCCACACAAAGGGTAGTGTCATAAAGGAGCTGAAGATAATAACAGAAGCATTCACATTTTCTGTCTATTTTAGTTATTTTCCAGTCAGGAGCTCTTCAGCAGACAGAAGAGATTACCCTCACTGAGTCAAAGCTACCATTGATACTGAATGCATAAAATGAAGGCAACTGCCTGAAGAATATTTTCAAGATCCCATAATGATCCTGAGCTTCCAACCTTTTTTTCTTATCCTCTTAATTGGAGTATTTCAAGAATGTCATTTAGCTGGGATTTGGTGACTTGAAGTAGAAAAGAATAAGGAATGTAGAAGGATCCTAGTTGCCCCCTGTAGGAGTTGATACAAGTCCATGTGAGGAAAGACCAAATTCTGCCATCTCTGAACTACTTGTGAGAGTAGAGACACAAGCTTGACAGAAAAGAAATATGAGTTTTGGCAAGGGAGAGGGAAAATTTCCCTTCTAAAATACTTTTCTCCAAGGGGCTCAGAGCACTTTGAAGATTTAAACTATAATGAAAAATTATGAGGACTCACCAAAAGTAAAAACTCACTTAATTGTTTTAACCATCAAATAATTGAGTGGCAGGGATTATGTTATAATTTATAACACATTTTGAGTCACTGCAAATTTATTTCAGTACTTCCTTGAAAATTCCCTGACAGTAATTTATGCAGGCCAAAGTCATATTCTGTCAAATGTGTCTCAGGCTATCATATATCATCTGTCCATCAAAGCCAATAACAGTAGACACAGGGAATTTGGGAAAAAAAAAAAGGAAAAGGAAAAAAATTAATAGAGAAACTGAAATATTTTGTAACGAATAAGATAACACTTGGGATAAAAAGAAAAAAATATGAAAATGGGTTTCAGACAAACTGTTCCACTGCTATTCACTGCTCTTACATCTTTGCATACAAGTACAGCAGTTCCTAGAGGGAACCTGGTGTTTGTGGAGGAAAGGAATCAAATGTACAATTGCTTTCAAATGTACAAATGCTCAGAGAGGAGTGGCTTGAAAAATTTAAAAACCCTGTGGAAAGAAACAGCCCAGCACCAGTTTTTCTTTATCTAATTGCAATGTACAATGGAATAAAGAACATGAAGCAAACACGGTGTTCAGGGGGAAAAAAAAAGTTAAATTATACTTATTAGCATGCCTTTTATTCTGCACTGTTAACATCTTGCTGTTGTGTAAAAAGATTGCCACAAGGAAGAACAAGAAGTAGGAGAAGTACAGAATTCTAATTGAGTTTTCCATCCTAAACAAAATACCATGATGATTGCTCATTCATTTGGCATTCCTGCTCTCCCTGAGTCAGCACTCTGAATGGCAACATCCTCCTGTGACATTTCTGAGCAATGGCCTGACCTATTGGTCATTTGCTAGCAGAGCAAACAGTTGTTGACTACTCTGCCCTAAATATCAAGCAAGCAGTTGCATTCTCTCTGGTTCACATCTTGAGCCACAAATGGGCACGTATGAGGAAGACGAATTATTCAGCAGCTGTGAGAATGGGAATGAAGTTCAAAAATTTTTTTTGTCACAGTGGTAATAACTTGCAGTGGAATAGAATGAAAAATTCATTACTTCTCATTTTACTTATTTTTTCCTTTTTCTTTTTCAGTTTTATCTCTATCTCATTTTCTTCTTCCTTTGTGCAGGAGAGAATCTCCTTCTGCTGTCTCAGTTGACTCTGTCTGTCCTGTGTGGTTGGGGTAACCAGGAGTTTGTGGTCTGGTAACCAGCTCCCAGGGTTATGATAGCTCCAGCTTTGGTCTGTGAACACTTGAGGGGAAACATGAGTGAACCCTTGCAGGCATGCACAGATAGGACGTGGCTTAAGAGACTCTTCCTTGGCACACTTCCATAAGCCTGCCACTGTGAGCATAACTAAAAGGCAGGGGATTTGTTGGGTCAAGTCATGCAGGGCTGTGCAACGTAGGCATGTGATTTTGTTGGTATATTTTGCCAAGCACATCCTTTTTTCAGGACCAGCAGATTATTCTATGTGTGTACATAGACACATATTCCCCTATACTTAAGTGCTACAGCATGCCAAGGTCATCTAAATCAGATATTACAGGAAAAAGTGTAATTCCATCCAGTCTTTATACTCTGATTTCCTTTCCCAGAAACCAGGAATTACAAAAGTTTTGGGAGGTGTCTACTTAAGTTTTGACAGTCTGGAGCTGGTGCCAAACCAGAGGTGTTAGCCCAGTCTGAGCATCCAGAGAAGCTGGACGCTGTCATTTAGCCTTTGCCTGTGAAGGCTGTGTGAGGTAACTCACTTTTAGGTATGTCAAGTCAGCATACAAGAGGTTAAAGCACATTAAAAAAAGTTCTAAGAAACTTTCCCTAGATACTAAAGTTGCCTGTAGTCATAGAGCAGATGTACTTCTTTGGAGCAGCTATAAATCCTTTGAGTACCCTAATAAATACACTGCACATTCATTGGAACAATGTGCCCCATGGATTTAAACTGCATCTTATCACTTTTTCCTGAAAATAATTATCGCACCTATTAGAGGCTATATTTGGGATTTTTACCCTTATACATATATCTGCTTTCCTCTCTCTAGACAGATATTCTGCCATGAAGGATGCATGCATTTGCAGCCTGATTTTCTCCCCAAAGAACAGAAACAACCCTATGACTATACACTGGGGCACTGCTCACAGTTAAATCAAGGTGCCCTTGAATATGGCTGGAAGCTACAGGCACTGAAAATCCTACTTTTAAACTCTTCCAGGAGCAACACAAACCTTAGTGCACAAAATACATTTACTAAGTGTCCCTTTTCATATCAATCCATTGGATGATCATGCTGTAATCGTGAAAAAGTAGTTGAACAAGAATTTCAGAGCAGTGTAATCTTGGTGATATTTCTGTTAACTGCTTTTCCAAAACACTATGTTGGTCACAGTTGGTATTTTGGAATGACTTTATGAGAAACAGCTTCACTGCTAAACAAAGCCAATATGAAAGCTCTATACTTCAGTATTTTTTGAAAGCTTCACATGTTAGATTCAGTGATGCTGCCTAGGTTGGATTCAGATTCTTGGGACAGTTTGTAGATGATTTAATTTTTCCGTCTGAATCAAACAACAGGCAGGTACCAGTGCTAGGATCTTTATTTTTCTCTGAAATTCAAAAGGAATTCAGGAAGTAGAAAACATTAAAAAAGGACCCAGAAAAAAAATAGATTGAAAAACCTAAGGATAGCACAGATTTATGAAAAATCCATAGAGTATTCTTGCTACAAAGAGAAACAAGATGTTATAATAATGGGGAGGGGGGCAAACAATGCTCAGGGACAGCTCAAGTGAGTCCAGCAGGCAAACTGTAAATATATTCAATTACAGAAAGAATTGATAACTCTAGAAATAGAGCTAGATATTCCTTTTGATGAATGTACAATGGATACAGGTAATCCTATACAATGAAGAACAAAATTATTTTGTGCAGATTAAATTCACAGCATGCTGGAATCATCCCTCCTTGCATTAATTTGGTCTTGCTTGAATATGATGAGTGGTAGCTTGCATTACAGCTCAAACCAATGTTATTTTCATCACAGAATTTTCCCAATACAACACTGGGAAAAGATAGCTCTGGCTGTAGTCCTTAGGGACAACAAAATAAGCTATTTTCTCTGAGCAGACAGATGATTTCTAGGCGTTAACCTCAGCAAAGAAAAAGTACTACTCAAAAAAATAACAGTAATCCATATTTGGGGACTAAAGCATCCTAGAAAATCCAAGAGATATTTCTCATAACATGCAAAATACTCACAATGCATACTGACATCCTGCAGATGTGTGGATGAGATGCTTCACACAGAAAAGTAATGATACTGTGAAAGGCACAAATACTCAGGTTTGCTGGAAGCTTGCAGTACAGTAGTCACAAAATTATCTGTGTATTCACTCGTAAAAAGAAAACTTGTTCATGAACAGCAAAGCCATATGAAAGCATGGCTCCTCTACCAGCCATAATACTAATGAAGTGTATTTTGAGCTGATATGGAAATACATCACACATAGATTACCTATGATTTTCAGTGTTTAAAATTTAAAAAAATGACAGCAAGTGTAAGGCATATTCCCCCTTACTCCAGCCCTGAGAAATCAAAACAAAAGCACTAATGTCTTTCTAATGAACACTGTTTTGTTTATCCAGAATCCAAATAACAACACACACAGGCTGAGAGTCAGCATAACCCACTGAGTTGCAAGAAACTTAAATCAAAACTGATATTAAATCAATGTCCTGATGATTTTCTTCCCAAGAGCACTCTCACTCCCACAACAGGAAGGCTGCTGAAAATTAAAGTAGTAGTGCATCATAATAGTCATTTAGATTAGCTTTACTGGAGCCAGGAACAGATTTTAGCCAGTATTAAGTGCTTAATTCTCACTGACTCTTGTTTTGGGGTGGCGTACACATTATCCCCAGACCATCTACTCTCCATGAGATCTAAGTTACATCAAGGAATGCACCAATCTCACACATCTTAGGCAGGAATGCTGCTGAACATGGAGCTTTGTATGGTCTGCTTAGGGAGGTGGCATGCTAAGTTCCAGGAAGACTGAGCAGAATTGTTCACCCCAGTCCTTTTATTGTACCTGGAAACAGTCCAGGATAAAATAACACCAAATTTTCAAGCGCATTCTAATTTATATTTTTTCCATGTTTGAAAAGTTTTAAATGTAAGTATGTTTGTAAAAGCATACATTTTTAACCCTAGTATCAATAGTACTAACCAGTAGACACTGAAGATAGATCTACATTTCTTCATGAAAATAGGAAATGGCACAAGCATGGGACCTCAGGAGGTTCATGGTGCTAAATTGTTAACATGCTTCCTGGAACTGCGCTCAATCACTCCATTGCAATGTCCTGCCATGGCTCGGTGGAGAGTTCATTCCAGAGATGGCTCCCAGCAGGCAGTGCACATGAGACTGCATATTTAAGATAGCCTATGTTCTCTGTAGATCTCTAATTCTATCCTGGCAGGCTCTGCCTTTTCTTGCACAACCATACATCTTTCCTGCCATGTTCAGGGGTGCAATGACACCTATGTTCAGTTCTGTGCTGCCACAAGGATGGATCATGCACAGCTCTCACATTATTTCAGATTGCTTGAACTGGAAACACACACACACACAAACTCAGTATTTTCTGAGATTACAGCAACACAATGTGGGACCTATAGGAGGTACAGGACCAAGAGGTGTGGTCTGTGGGTGCAGTTTGCTTCTGTGGAAAGGAGTCCTCATTAGTGTGAGCAAGGCATGTTTCACATTGCACAGCCTCAAAATTCCAGGATCATATTCTAGCATGTTTTCTATTTAGTGACATCAATATACCCTTATAGGCAGGCCACACTGATGTTTGTTATCCATATGGAAACTCCTTTCCCTAAATTGGTGGATGTGGTCCAGTTGCCCGAATGATGCCATTACTGTTGGAGATGCCCCAAAGAACGATTCCTGGATTTCAGCTGTAGTTTCAGAAGGGTGCATGACTGCTATCATGCTGAAGCACTGCTGTGACACTTACCTTGTGCCACATGCAGGTGTCTCACATGGTCTGCATAATTTCAAATGGCTTACCACATGTAAGCAAATGCACAGAGCTCTGAGAGTAAAAAACTTAGGTGCATTATAAATGCTCAAATATCTGATACCTATGTATCTCATGGTTGTCTGACATTGATGAACAGCATCTGGCAAGTGCTTCTTTGCCAGTAAATCAGAAGAGATGGTTGGCAGGCTGGGTACAGACTACAGATGAACACAATTAAGAGAGCTGGAACTATTATGTTCACAGAGAGTTGGAAACTGGAAATGGTAAAAAAATTGTGCTTACTTAAGGTAAACTGGAATGAAAACTTAATTGCTGGTATATTTTAAATTGGAAAGGCTAGTGATAGGAAAAATTATCTCTGTGAACTGAATGTATTTATAATTTTTGTGCTTTGGGGTTCATGCTTAGACCCCAAGCAATTAAAAAATGTGACTTCATGCTCTGAACACCTACTGAATCTTCATTGCGACTCACTCAATACCTAAGAAAATTAATGGAAATTTTTATATTGACCTCACTGAACTTATTATTAGACTCCCGGTTTCCTTTTCTACGTACAGTTTGATTTGTGAACATTATGCCCAGGTTTGCTTTAAGAGGGTGTCTGAGTTAATGTGCTATGTCCACATTTGCACTCTTTGGATGAATGAACAGAGGCTTCCTGCAAAATCACTGTAGCAGTCAGTGCTCAGGCCTGCTGAAAAACAAGACCATTTGCTGAAAAAGCTGAGTATAGTTTTATTAGCCTAATTGTGGGCTCTAGTAAAGGAATGTGGTGTCTTGTATTCTGCACCTCCTATTTACCTAGAACGAGAATTTGTTAGTTTGCTCACTGATTCCAAACTCCATTTACATCGCCCCAGAAAATACAGTCCAATCTAGCTAAAAGGAATTCAAATATATAGGCAAATAAAAAGATGTTTGCTGTACCCTAACATGGGTATAGTTTCATTTTCTTCAATGAAAGTGCTGTCCCAAGCACCCTGAGAACCACAGGAGTTCCTGTGGCAGTACAGGAAGCCATGAAAGAGACCACACATCTGGTGTCATGGCTATAAAACAGCCTTATTACAGAATGCCATTTATAGTTCAGTGCTCCTCATGGAGGGTTAAATGCTTTAAATACTTACGACTGATGCCATAATATCAGAGTCAATAATATCTAAATGACCTCATCTTACTGTTCCTCAAAGTGGAAGGCATTCCAAAATTACAGGTACCATACAGCTACAATTTGTCAAAAATGGACAATATAATTTTTATGCTACACTTTCGTATCTTTTCTGCCTATCATTCGTTCTAACAGAATAGACAACACTGATGATGCATTCACAGTTCAGTAACATATATCACCTGTCTTCCAAGCCCAAACAAATAAGAAACTTTACTGGCAAGTTTAAATATCCTTTAATTACAACACTGAAGCAATTGATGTTCCACTGATAAACAGTAAAAGAAACTTGGATTTGTCTCTCTTTCTGTACTGTATTTGTCCATACTCCATGTAAAAGGGGTGATAGAAAAGTGTGCGGAATTTGCTCCCAAGGATTGTCCAAGTGCTCAAGCTCTCAGTTCTTAACATCGAATGCAAACCAAGCTGTTGGCACAGAGAACAATGACCAAAGAACAGCTGGAAACTGAAATGAGGATAAGTCACCTCAAAGACATGCAAACTAACTGGGAGGGATGGGAGATTCCTAATAACTGAACTTTGCAGCCAGGCTCGTTCCCACTCCTACATTTTATCCCAAGGCATTTCAATGCATTTCCTGCACGCTACCAAGTTCTTTAAGGAGGATGTTCTTGTATTAGGATGGATGACAGGTGATGGATAAGCCCCTTTCTAGGAAGATGGGAGGTTGCAGTCTCATCAGCCAGGGAAAGGAATTAAACCTAGACTTTCCATGTGCCTGTGAATGCTGTCATAATGAGTTTTGTATATATATATATATATGGTCCAGGTTATATGTGGAGGTGTTTCCTGGCACTGATTTGTAAAACACCAAACATGTCAAGGAAATTAAGATCTAAAAACTTGTGTCACAGCTCACACTGAGGCACAAATCTGTCCCCAGATATATGTAATGCTAATGCCTTACTCAAAGATTTGGATTCAGCTCTGGGCTCACTCAGTGTGTCCATTCTTTTTGCATCTAGCCCTACAAGATCTGATTCAAAATTCACTCACAGACTGATATTGGCACTGGACCACTTCCTAATGAACAGATAGATACACATAGCCCCAAAACTGTCATTCAAGTTTGCATCACTGGTGTTTCCACTGAGCGGTACTGATGAGCTAAATTACAAAAAGGATAAACATTTACTTTTTAAAAATGAAGACTTTAATACCTCATTGTTTGAGAAGAAAAGAAAGAATACAAACTGAGAGAGAGAGGACATAACCTTAGTTAAAGAGAAGTTTCAGCCAAGAGTCAAATAAGGGAAGTGATTTGTTTTTAAAATCTCTAAAAGGCATTGGAACAAAGTTTAATCCTTGGACGCCATGCATATGTTAACCTCTACAAAGACTTTGA